>MU226592.1:758658-803933 GCA_018584345.1 Thuja plicata | reverse complement strand
ACCATATTTCATGACATGATGCATAAAACAATGGAAGATTATGTGGATGACACTTTAGCTAAGAGCATGCACCGAAAGAAGCATCTTGTCGATCTAGGTCCTATACTAGATCGTATGGAACAATTCAGTCTAAGACTGAATCCTAAGAAATGTGAATCTGGCGTAACATCTAGAAAATTTCTTGGCTATATCATCTCTACCAAAGGCATTGAGGTAGATCCTACAAAAGTACAAGATATCATGGAAATGCCACCACCGAAAAAATATCAGACAAATGAGAGGACTTCAAGGCTGACTGCAGTCTATCCGACATTTTATCTCTCAACTGGCGGACAAGTCACAACCATTTACCAAGAATTTGCACAAGGGTGTGGCTTATCAGTGGAACAAAGAATTTGATGAAGGGTTCACACAAATCAAGTAGTATCTTGCGAACCCGCCAATCTTGATGCCTCCCATTCATGGGAAGCCACTTATACTTTACATTTCTGCTACGGATACATCATTGGGTATCCTATTGGCTCAAGAGGATCATCACAATAAAGAAAGGGATATCTATTACATTATTCAAACTCTGGTCTCATATGAAACAAAATATTCTGCTATAGAGAAGACTTGCCTTGCAGTGGTGTTTGCTTCACAAAAATTACGGCACTATATGCTGGCTCATACTACACGTCTAATTGCTAAAATTGGTCCTCTGAAATATTTACTCAGTAAAGCTACCCTCACAGGTAGACTAGCTAAATGGGTCATGCTTCTCAGTGAATTTTATATTGAATATGTAGAAAGGAAAGCCATTAAGGGAAAAGCAATAGCAGATCAATTGGCAGAAGCACCTCTAGTAGATCATCAACCATTGTACATTGAATTTCTAGATGAGTCCATATTACTTCTCACACATCGATCATGGACTATGTTTTTTGATGGTTCATTTACCCAACAGGGGTCAGGTGTTGGGATACTATTCATCACACCTCAAAAGTACTCTTTACCAAAAGCATACAAGATGTTGTTTCCTTTCACAAACAACATTGCTGAGTATGAAGCCCTAATCAATGGTATGAAGATCGCCCTTGAGTGGCAAGTGGACAAACTCAATGTTCTTGGAGACTCATAGTTAGTCATCAATCAAGTCAATGATATCTATCAGACACAGGATGACAAGTTGGTACCTTATAAATGGTTGGTTGATGATCTTAAAAAGTATTTTACTCACATCACATTTCAACAGGTTCCGAGGGCAGATAATAAAGTAGCAGATGCCATGGCTACACTTGCCTCCATGCTATAGATGCCTGAAAATGATTTTAGACATGAATTCCTATTGGAGACGCTACGCTACCCAGCCTATGACTCCCCTAATTCCCAGATGATTTGTTCTATCATAGGACATGATTCATCTTTCTACCATCACATCTTTTCCTATCTTCGTGACCAGATCATTCTAGACACTTACTCCCAAAATGATAAATGTCACTTAATCCACAGTGGTTCACAGTTTGTCATCATCACTAATGAATTGTATAGACATGGTCTAGACGGTACCCTCCTTAGGTGTTTAGAACCTGGTGAATCCAAATGAGCGTTAGTAGAGGTGTATGAAGGCATCTGTGGGTCACACTCTAATGGCCTGACATTGGCCCATAAACTTATTAGAGCTGCTTACTATAGGCCAGATATGGAGAAAGAAGCTACACAGTTTGCCAAGTCTTGCAAACAATGTCAACTACAGGGTAATTAGATTCATGCTCCAGCCAGGGAGCTTATTCCATTCATTACTTTCTAGCCATTTCAAAAATGGGCCTTTGACTTTGTGGGTTAGATTTACCCCTCGTCCTCCAATGGACATAAGTTCATTATCACAGCTACAGACTATTTTACTAAGTCAGTGGAGGCAGTCCCTCTCACCGTTGCCAATGGAAAAATAGTAGCTATGTTTATTCTCAACTACATCATCTGCAAGCATGGTGTACCCTCAGAAATTATTACTGATAATGGGGGACAATTTAAAAACAAGGATTTGATAGAGCTATGCTCTAAGTTTAAAATTACTCAACATTGGTCTTCCATCTATTATCCTTAGGGTAATGGACAGGCGGAAGCATCCAACAAAACAATCCTTAAAATCCTACATCGCACAGTGCATAAACTCGGATGAGATTGGCATCTCCAGATCAATCTAGCTCTCTGGGCATACAGGACAAGTATAAGAACACCAACAGGGGCTACTCCTCATGCTTTGGTTTATGGAGAAGATACTGTGCTACCAATTGAGGTTGAGATTCCTTCTCTGCAAGTCTCTCTAAAAGGCCTCATTACTGATGAAGATACCAGAATATCTCGGCTACAAGAGCTAGAATTACTTGATGAACGTCGCCAAGGGGCGTTTGATCACCTTAGAGCATACCAGAAGAGGATGTCCAAGAGCTATAACAAAAAGGTTAGACCAAGTGATTTCCAAGTGGGTGACCTCGTTCTGAGGGAGAACCCTAAGAATCAACAACATCAGGTCCAGAAAGGTAAGTTTGAACCAAATTGGCTTGGTCCGTATGTTGTCACTACAGTGTTTGGGTCTAGTACCTATCAACTCTCCACTACTGAAGGAGAACAACTCAAAGAGCCCATCAATGCTCTTCATCTGAAGCGGTTCTACAGCTAAGACATCTTCAGTGTGCTCATGTATATACTAAAGTCCTGAAAAAATGATCATCGTAGTGAAAACCTAGAAATAGGCACTTTGATGTATCTCCAAAAAAAAGATATATTCCAAAAATACAAAATAATTAAAAAAATTTGAAAAATACAAAAAAAAAAAAAGAGAGAAAAAGAAAAAAGGGTGCCATTGATGAAAACCTGGTAAACAGGCATCATGGTAGAAAAAAAAAAAAATTTCTACCAAGAAGGTGAAAACCTGGTAAACAGGTGCCTCTTATTCCACAATGCTATATCTATCATAGCACCACTTGGCTTTACACATTTGCTTTCCTGCATTACTTCTTTCCTGCTTTCCTTTGCTTTCAGTTCCTGTCAAGACACCAACTCACATGGATTGAAACTAGTCATACTCTCAGGACAACCCTCCTGATCTAGGGGGGCACTGTCCTTTTATCTTTTAAGATCTTCTTCACATTAGTCACTAGTGGTTCACACTGCGTCTGCCTACCAATGTCTAGCTTATACTATGATCGCTTCATTTGAGCATCTCTCTCACATCGGTCACCAATGGTTCTCACTGCATCTGCCTACTGATGTCTAGCTTATACTATGATCGCTTCATTTGAGAATCTCTCTTGCATCAGTCACCAGTGGTTATCACTGCGTCTGCCTACTATCGTTATTCTATCGATACTTCTCATATTTGTTATGGTTGGAGTTATACTCAAATGCTCTATCTATCAATACTCAGTCTTGACAATTCTTTTCTTTAGTTTGTACATAGCTTTCGGTCACTTTTGTGACACTCTGGTACCTTTGCGAACCCTCTTAACTTGACATTGATTTAGTGTCATATGCCTGGGGGAAACCAAATCTAGTTTATCCTTGCAACATACGTCAAGTCAGTCATCATTACTTGGGGACATGGGCCCCCCATTTGATCACATATTTGGTTTACACCTGAGTCAGTAATCTTGTCATTTCTCAAGGACAACTTGCTACTGACACAAACTGGTGTTTTTTAACACCACCATAAATAGTGTTTTTTAACACTATGTTTGGACACATCTGTGTTTTTTTAACACACATTGGATATCTCACACGTAAACATTTATCAATAACAATCAAACACAATGCACTCACAAGCACAATGGTATTTTTTCAACACCTCTAAACATGAACACATTCGCAAAACTTTGAAATTGGCTGAGCTATGCTTGAATATTTCTTTGTATGCTATCTATTCTCATAGATTTCATTGATATTTTCTTTGTCTACTGCTTGTTGGTGTAGTTCCAATGATCCGACCATGTAAAATAAAATGGTGTATGTGATAAGAGCTCCCGCAATAAGGTGGAATAGCCTCACATCCCTCGATCTTGTTTATTTGTACGCCATGGTGAGGTCGGTACTATCTCCTTGCCTATTTTTTCTCTATTTGTTATTTCTTTTTTTGTTATTGATCTGTTTGTTTATGCATGATCGCACTCATGGTTATATTTTATTTGAATGCCTCGATACTGGTGTACTCTTACAACATTAACTGGAAACAATGTTCAGGACATCTTGGCTTTTGTGCCTTGGTGCTTACGTTCGTTTCCCACATTTTATCTGGTGCGAGTCATATTCATATCCTTATGGTTGCATTGTGGTGCTAGTGAGGGTTGTATCAACTTCTCCGTTCCAACAAAAATGCTCAATGATGATGATTTTACGATGGGTCTCACAACCATGTCCTAGAATTGCACTCTCATATTGCACCTAGCATAGGATTGCATTTTCATTCTAGAATTGCATTGTGGCAATGATTTAGTGTTCTCTTCATTGCATTCTTCTAGGTTCATACATTGGGGAGTTCTTCTTCACTATCCTGGTTTCATCATGACTGCACAAGTGTTTGGTCCTCGTTCTTGATTCTTCACATGTTCTTTTGGTTAGCATTTTTCGTCCTGCATGAGATGTTAGTACCATACATATTGCATATTTACAATTCATTATCATCTACACATTACATTTACATTCTCATTTACACATTGTGTTTACATAAATCATCTTCATACATACATCTTTGCATCTAAAACATACATGTGCATCTCATACATTTACATATATTTAAAACATGTTCATACATTTGTATACATTCTAATCATCTACAACATCCAAGCATATAGGAAAATATCTCATAAAGGACCATATACAATATGTGATGATACCAAAAGACGAGCTCATGTATATATATATCTAATGTGTCGATACAAATACAAAATGGTGTTACTCGAGCACGATCTATCTCCAAATGGTGATATAATACATGGATGCCAATGCATCAGATACACCCTACGATCTCATCTATCTATCTATCAAAAACTAACTCTAGCCCTCTCCCTCGTCACATGGAGGAGGTGGAGGTGGGGCCCTATCTAGTGGGGGTGACACCTATGCTCCCTCTGACCCTCTAGCATACGTAGAGAATCTGGCCACCTGCGATGCCTCATCAGGCACCGCCCCTATGTATGACACATAGTAATACGCCGCTCTAGCCATCTAATGTCAAATCTCCTCTTGAGATGCCTGTAACTTCTCCTAGAGATCCTATATCTCCCGATCTTGGTCCAAAAGTTTTGTGTCTCACACGGCTAGCTGTATGGTCAAGTCCCCAACCTGTCTCGTGAGCTATCGAAATCTCTCTCAAGACCATCGCTGTGGATCTTGGGCTATGTCCTGCGCCGGCTGATCCTCCTACATAGGATCATCCTACTGTACCTCCTCTTGAGGGGGTACCTGCTTCTCCTCTATATGCTCTGCCGGCCATTGCTAAGACTATCTTGTGCTACTACTGCCACTAGCACCTATATCCATCCCCATATGTCATGCGGGGATGTCTACCTATACGGTCCAAGGTCAGGGACCCTGTTGTAATCACGGTTGTGCCCTCTGCTATGGTGGGGGCATCTACATCTATTGTACCACCTACAGATGTATAATCTGTGGCTGTATAACCTATAGATGTACCACATGCCCTTGGCCTTCTACCCCAACTGGATCTGTAAAACTTGGGAATGGATGTGTAATGAAGTGCTCCCTGTACTTAGCGGTCATGCCACCATCTGCCACATCCCTCAGATAGTCCCACTGTACTGGGACCAATGCGCGAATGTATATCATAGTGTGTCCCGGGTCTAGATTTGTAAGCTAGCCCCTCCAAACCTCATCAGTAAATTTGGCGTATGATGTGTACTCCTGTGATATATTCTTTGGCTGACCAAACTGACGCCATACCCACTTCTGTGGGAATCTCTCGATAACAGTAATAGTGTGACCAATCATCACAAAAGAGCAGAACATATGACTCAGCTGCTCTGTTGCATCATCCTAGGCCTTTGTCAGTCTCCAGGGCCTCCAAACCACTACTGCTAGGTCATTGAGCTAAGCTCATCACTGATCAACCTTACCCAGTGCAGGCTTAGTAATCATCCCCCTATATCGATAAATATATGGCTCTAATGGCTGCCTCATGTCCTCACATATCGGCCTGGTAACGGGAAGATGCTCACAGGCCCATACTTGTAAAACAAATAGTCCTACGGCCGTGCTCTTCGCCTCTTGGTCGGAGATCTCATGCATCTCATGATACATGTGTGCTAACATACACTGACCCCATCTGTAATGTCGGGGTCGTGCTAGCATCAGCTGTAACATCCTGCCCCAGCCACACTCTAGACCGTGTTGTCCATGATCAAGCATCAGGTAACACCCAAGGAAGCATGCTAGAACCACAGGCAACCTGTGGGTTGGATCATACTCGCTAATCATAACAAGGTCATCCTGAAAGACCTCTCTCAATGTTGTTGTCCCCAACTTGGGCTGTGTCTCATACTCTACTCGGACACTGTGGAATGGTATCCTCAAGATTTGGTATATGTCCTCAGGAGTAATAGTCATCTCCCCCTATGGTAAGTAGAATGTGTTCATTTCTGAATGGAAACGCACCACCAAGGCTCCCAGCAATCCGTGACTTACCCAAATCTCAGGTACATCACATAGTGAACTCACTCCCAAAGTACCAATATGAGCTATCTCGGCATCGTCCAACTATGACACCAATCGACTAATGGCTGGGTGATATGATCTGAACGCAATATCTAGAAATTCAACTTGCAAGACATACAAACAACAGAGCACGATCAGTAATCTATGATAATCAAAGCATTATGTGATAATGAAGCATTCAAGACATCCTACAGACAGTAACAACACTGACACAAAATCTATTGGACGTGACGCAGACTGATTTCATGTTCTTATTGCCCACTTTTGCCCATGCGAAGAAGCAAATTTTTGCGCGAAGAAGTTATCTTTCACGTGAAGAAGTTCTTCGAATCGCGCAACATTGACCTTTCGCGCGAACTATACTCCCCACTCGCGCGAGAAAACAACCTCTAGAAGGGTTTATCGCGCAAAACTGGGTACTCTCCCGCGCGAGATTCCTCACTGAATGGCACAAGATGCTCTTTCTTCATGCACGATTTCTCTATGGGGCGCATGAAGAAACTACTTCTTCACGCGAAGACCCGTGACTCAATTCTAAAAAAATGTGAAAATGAAGAAAAATTGAATAAATTTGATGAAATTTGAAATGCAGAGAGGTTTATCGACTACTTACTGGAGGTTCGTACGCTGCGGGCCGGCTGTGTCTCCTCGATTTCTCAAATCGGTGAGTGTTGTAGGGGACCACCATTTTTGTTTTCTACTTAGAGCTCTTTTCTCACAAAGTCAAATGGTTGAAATGATTTAAAAATGACCTTTTCATCCTTATATAGGTTTTGACCTAGTTTTTTAAAGTGCTCCGTTTTGCGTGAAAACTTCACCATTACCTAATTTGACCGCTCTGAATCCATTTTCATGATTGCAATCAAAATCTGACACTCCTATATAGCTCAAAATCGCATTTTAAAATTTTTGGGACCGACACGATCGGACGCTTGTGTAGTCGACTTTATGACGTCGCTTTCTTGTCAGAATCCTATCATATCATCATTTTCTAAAATCTTTGACTTTTTTCCTCAAAAGTCAACTCTGGTCAACTTTGGTCAACCCTAGTCAAACTTGGTCAACTAGACCTTGAAATCCCTCGAACTTGATTATGAATCTTCAAAATTCTTCCATAATCTATTCTGAGTTCTTTTTGATCTCTGATTCAACATTTATCTACGATTTTTTTCTCTCCATCATCATTATGACGTGTCATCTTTCCATTTCGCTCCTGAGGGGGCAAGATGATTACATCATTCAATCTATTTTGATCAATCTGATCTCATTTTCTCATTCATTTCTCATCACTTGGGGCATGTCCAGTTTTTCATACCTCACGGTCAAAACTGGATACTCCACAATCAATAAGGACATGTTTGTTCCTTACATATTGTCATCTATCAATTATCTGAGCAATCTAACTTAGATTCTTGAGGATCAAGCTCCGTTCTAGAGATGATTCTCAAAAAATTATATTTTGGAATAGGTATCGGGGAAATCTTACCCTGACTCCTCATAATCAAGCTTCGTTCTGGAGATGATTCTGAACCTTTATTTTAGTATCTTTTGAGACAGGTATCGGGGCAATCTAACCCTGACTCCTGAAGGTTAAGCCCCGTTCTAGGGATAACCTCGTAAAAGATGTCAACCTAACCAGTGTCTTGGAAATCTAACCTAGATATTGGGGGACTAAGCTTTGTTCTGAAGATAGTCCTAAAAATCTCTATTGATTATCTTGTTGGATAGGTATTGGGGAAATCTAACCCTGACTCCTGAAGGTTGAGCCTCGTTCTGGGGACAGCCTTGTGAAAGATATCAATCTATTTAGGTATCGGGGCATTCTAACCCAGATCCCTGAGGATCAAGCTTCATTCTGAAGATGACCCTCAAAAACTCTATTTGACCGACGTCTCGGCAACCTAACCTAGACTTCGGAGAGTTAAGCTCTATTCTGGAGATGGCTCTGAAATCTTTGCATCATCAAATTTTCAATTCTATTCTTCTGTGCTTCAGGCATCCGACTATTCTTTGAATCAATGAGCTGCTCACACATCAATTCAAAGAGGGGCAAAACGTAACACCCCAAAATTGGCATCTTGCAACCCTAACCAATTTTGTTGCATTTGTCACTCCTTTAGATCATCAAAGTCCTATTGTACTAGGCAATTCTCAGTTTTGACTGACTCTACTCGACCTAAGTGTCAAATGCAGAAAATCCTAAATCTGTATTAATCATACATCATATTTAATTCGTAAATATCTATTTGGCTAAACAAACCTTATGATTGAATTAATTTAATTATAAAGTCCTAGCACTTTAATCAAATTAAATTCACCCTCTTTAGCTAGACACATGAAAAATGAATTAAATAATATTTAATTATTAAATAAATATCCTTATTTCAATAATTATTCAGACAATTGAGAAAAAGCAATTATGAGGTCATATTTATTTAATTAATTGAATATTCTCTCAAAAATCTTATCTCTGTTTAGAAATAGAATCTTTGAATTAATTATGCTTTAAAGAGAAAGATAACAATTAATTCAAATAAAACATAATTAAATCAAAGAAAGAAAACAGTTAAAGCAAAGAGAAAAATAATTTATTGAATTCTTTTCAATAAAGCTTTCTAATTTTAACTGGCTTTTCTATCTGTTTTATTTCAAAGAGGAAAGTTTCTATTCTGATCACCTCTGAGTCTATAAAAGAACTCTCATTCTCTCATTCAAACCCCCACTCATTTTTCATGCATTGTTAGAATACTGAATTATTGTCACATTTCTTGATATCTCATTTTGCAATAGATTACTTTCAATTTCTAGAATAATTGCATTGAAATCATGTCTTAGAGTAATCTCACGTCTTTCATTTCTTAGAATAATCTTGCATTGCATTCTTGGAGAAAAATCCTTCATTCCTAGATTGGTCTATGGTTGTGAGACTCTCGTTCTGAGAGCAATTTCAAAAACCACGTCTCGATAGAAGGCAACAGGTCGAATCATGTAGGCAGACAGGATGAATAATCTCAATTTTAGTCCTGTGTGTATCTAGTGAAGAAGGACTATGTTGAAGTCTATGGCAAGTTAACAAGGCCAAATTTACCACATACACTTTATAAACAAACCTGTTTTAGTCCTCTGATTCTCTTCTTGATAGAAGTGACCTTGTAGAGTGTGCTTACACAAATGCTTCTCGACTAGACTTTTCTCTTTGTAGTCCACTTAGGATCCTAATATCTCTTTAGGACCTCTCTAGTCTCTAGGAAATGAACCTAAGACCACTCCTATCTCTTCTCTAGGAGTCTCCAATTTTTTGTTTCACTCTAAGGAACAACTATCAGATAGTTTTGTCTCAATGCTCTCTATGACTTGAAGAATTTCAATGCTCAAATCCTTCATACCAAATCCTCTCTTGCAACAATTTCCATGTATAGGCTTGGAATGTTCATTCTGAATCCATTCCAAATCATTACCATAATTCTTCAGACCCAATTTGGTCGAGTTCACAATTTTCCTTCAAAAATGTCCTATTAGGCCTAATGATCCTATTAGCCCTATCTAGAGGGTTTTTCTGGATTAACTCTCAAAACTTACTTAGAACCCCAAAATCTAATCAGGGATCTAGATACCCTTTTGGGATACCTAAAATATTTCTAAGTTCTAAGGCTCCCAACCTATTCGTACATCACTATCCTAAAAAGTAGGGCTTTTAGGCCTATTTTGGATCTCTACTAGCAACTCTCTGATTTATCCTCAAAACTTAATCCAGATGGAATGACTAAGCTCTAAGCTTTACACAAGGGACCTATGAGATTATAATAACTCTAGAGCCATTCTTGGTTTAGTCCTCCATTAAACTCCCTTGTCTCTGCAAATGGATTTATCCCTGTCATGCTCCTAACCAAGTTGTCCTAACCACCTAGGGCATGACCTTATAAATAGTAAAACATCTCTCCTTACCTCCTACCTCTATATACACTATGTATAGTGGCTCCCCTATGCATTTAATTCAACCTTTTATGTTTTTCATGGTTGAATTTCATGGGGGAGCCATGAAAGTAAAATCACCCTGAATCACGCCAGCAGATTACCTAGTTTAGGATTATTTTTCTAAAAATAAAAAAATAACTCAAAAATACTAACACCCTAAATGAAAATTTCTTAGAACACACCCCTCCACATGAATCGATAGTTGGATCTTATGATTCAATCCATAAACATGCTTTGTAACACCAAATGCTCAAAAAACACACGAACACAAAATTGGAGTCACTTTTACTATTTAAAAACTTGCTTACACAAACTCATGCCTCGAGAAATGAGTCCAATACATCCTTAAGATGATTCCTCCTTATTTATAGGCTTGGTTCATAACTTTCCCACTCCTACAATGAGGGAAATCCAAAGTTGTCAAGTTGCATGCAACATTTGCAAAAATTGCAAATGTTGTCATGACAACTTTTGAGCAACTTTTGGCATCTTTGCATTTATGCCTCCTCCCTATATTTTAGGGCCTCTAACCCCCTATATATCGATCAACCAAAATCATAAATTCTGATAAAATCATTATCCCTTCTATGCTATGGTTTAGGACACATTTAGGCCATATTTCCCATTTAGACCAAAATTGCCATAAAGAAACCTAACTAAACTAGGTTGGATAAGATACTAACTATCTATCCACCTAGTAACACACCTTGCATGAAATTCTAAGGTCCAATTTAAAAACACACTCTAACTTGGCTAAGGTCATATACAAGCCAAAACTTTAGGGCTTTGGGGATTTCCTAGGTGCTCCTGCACCATCCTCCCCTAAAAAAAAAACTTCAATCCACCCTTGGATTGAGTAAGTTGAGATCTACACCCAACTTCTTAAACTGAGTTTCCTTGATCCATACTGCATCTGGATTAGATTTTCCTTGTCATTTTATCAATTTTTCCTTATACTTCTTCTTCCTGGTCTATTGGTAAACTCTAGAATCCAGAATACTCTCTTCTTATTTGATTGGTGTAGATGGCAAGTGTAGTTCTTTGACCTCCTAAATTACTTCCTTTAGACTCTGATCAACATCAAGGATTGGAGCTTTGTATGCTACCAATTCTTCAACATTAAAGATTAGTGATAAATCCAAATCCTCTAGAAGTTCCACCTTGTAGACATTTTCTCCATTCTTGTCTAGAATGACACATGGACCAATTCTCCTCATCTGAAGTTTTTGAGGTGTTCCTTTCTGAAGTCTTTCCTTATCAAGATGAACCATCACTAGATCCCCAAACTTGAATTGTACATCCCTTCTTCTCTCATCTACTTTAGTCTTGATCTTCTCTTTATTCTTAGTTAGAGTCTTCTTAACTATTCCATGAACCTCTTGCATAGCATATGCAAAATCCTCAACATATCCACTTCCTTTAGTGCCATCCTTGAGTTCTTTGAGTTCATGAACACCTCTAGGATGAATTCCATATACAATTTCAAAAGGACTTTTCCCTATGGTCCTATTCATAGTATCATTATAAGCATATTCTGCTTGTGCAATGAGTTGGTCCCATGTCTAACCATACTCTTTTATTAAGAATCTTAGGATATTTCCAACACTCCTATTTACTATCTTTGTCTCACCATCAACTAAGGATGCTAGGCAGATCCAAATGATAAGTTGGTGCCCAACTTCTGCCAAAGATTCTTCCAAAAGTGGCTCATAAACTTGGTGTCTCTGTCAGACACTATACTCAATGGTAAAACATGAATCCTAACAACTTCCTTGAAGAATAAAGAAGCTATTTGACTGACATCATTCATTGTCTTACATGGTACAAAGTGAGCCATCTTACTAAATCTGTCTACAATCACATAGACACTATCCATTCCTTGTCTAGTCTTGGGAAAACCTACCACAAAGGCCATGCTTAGACATTCCCATGGCCTGGTTGGAATGACAACCCTCAACATATCTCTTCACATCCAAGTTCATCTTGGGCAAAAATAGAATCTTTGGACTAGCTCTTGAGTTTTATTAACCCCAAAATGGCCACTAAGTGCACTATTGTGTTTCTCTTGTATGAGATTCATTCTAATAGACCCCCTAGGGACACACAACTCACCACCTTTAAACAATAGACCAGACTGCAAAGTTTATTCAGATTATTGACTATGAAAGTGATTTTTGTACTCTTGACATACCTTGCAGATGTCTACAAAGTCCTCATATTCCTCATACATGTCCTTGAAGTTGTCAATTCCCATACTCTGCAGTTGAATCTCCTGAATAGTCAATGCTCTTCTACTCAAAGTATCTGCAACTTTATTTTGTAACCCTTTCTTGTGTTTGATGTTGAATGTATATGCTTATAGGTATTCAACCCACTTCATATGCTTATGACTCAATTTGTCTTGTGAGTTCAAGAAACTCAATGCTCGGTTTTCAGAATAGACAATAAACTCTTTTAGCAATAGGTAATGCCTTTATTTCCTCAATGACTAGACCAGAGCATACATCTCTAGGTCATAAGAAGAATATTTCTTCTTAGCTTCACTCAACTTCTCTAAATGGAAAGCCACTAGTCTTCCCTCCTAGCTTAAGACTTCTCCAATTTCCACATTGCTGGCATCATATTCCACTGTTAACAATTTTTCAAAGCTTTGCAAAACTAAAATTAGTAGGGTTGCTATCTTCTTTTTCAGTAGTTCAAAATAATTATTAGCTTTCTCATTCCAAAAAACTTGGTCTTCATGCCTCCCTTAATAGTATCTAACATAGGAGCACATATTGCACTAAACTATTTAATAAACTTTCTATAGTATTGTACAAGACCATGAAAGCTCCTTACCTCAGTGCTTGTCCTTGGAGTAGGCCAGTTGATGATGGCCTCAACTTTCCTTGGATCCATTTTCAAGTTACCCTATGATAGAAAAAAACCAAGCTACACCAGCTCTATCTTGATGAACTCACACTTTTCTAAGTTGATCATCAACTTCTCCTCCTACAGTTTCTTAAAAACCAATTCCAAGTGTTTGAGGTGCTCCTCCCTTGTCTTACTATAGATGAGTATATCATCTAAATAGACCACTATAATCTTCCCATTGTACTCTTTAAGTAATTCATTCATCAACCTCATGAATGTTGACAGGGAATTTGACAACCCAAATGGCATGACAAGCCATTCATACAGTCCTTTTGTGATTTTGAAGGCTATTTTCCACTCATCCCCTTCATTCACCCTTATCTGGAGGTAACTACTTTTTAAGTCTATCTTTGTAAAGTATCAATCCTCTCCTAGATAGTCCATTGGGTCTTCTATCCTATGGATAGGGAACCTATACCTAATGGTAATCCTATTTATTACTCTAGAGTTTGTACATAACCTCCAAGTTCCCCCTTTCTTAGGTGCTAATACTATGGGTATGACACAAGGGCTAATGCTCTTTCTTATAGGACCTTATTATAAAAGTTCTTGAACTTGCCTAGCTATCTCTTCATTTTGTTGGGGAGTCATTTTATAGGTTGCCTTATTGGGTAGGGTAGCTCCATGGATTAGGTATATTTTGTGGCTTACTGACTTCTTAGGTGGTAAAGTGGCTGGTTGTCCAACACTCACTATCCCTTGATACTTTACTAGCATCTCTTGAAATTCTTTGGGTAGCTCTATCTTCTTCTCTGATTTGTCTGCAACTTCCTTTTTCTTCAACACTAGTGCAAAGAAAACTCCTTCTCCTTCATCTAGAGTCTCTAAGAAATCATTTTCACCCACCATGAAAACATTGGGACCAGTAGACTTCACTTCTGCATCCTCCAATAGTGACTGGATTTTGTATGTCACATTGTCTTTCTTGAAAGTGTAGGATTTTTTCATTCCATTATGCATAGCCATCCAGTCAAATTTCCATGGTCTACATAGGAGAAAGTGAAATGTGTCAATAGGTAATACATCACACAAGACTTTATCCTTATATCTCCCAATGGAGAATTCCATCCAAGATTATTCATTAACTAGGACATGTTGTCCTTTGTTTAGCCAAGTGACCTTATAAGGATTGGTGTGGGGTATCCTTGTCATTTTGAGCTTACTGATTGCCTATTTTGACACTATTTTGTCGATATATTCCTAGTTAATGATGACTCTACACACCTTTCCCATCATCTTACACTTTATTCTAAACAATGCTCTCCTCTGACTGCTTTCTTCCTTCACTAGTTCTTTGATGAGAGTTCTCCTCATCATAAGGTTTTCTCCCTCCTCTTATTCCAATGGTACTTTAGGGTTCTTGTTCCCACTTGTCTCTTCATGAACATAGTTCACTCTTTTGTCACCTCCTTGTGAGGTACTTCCCTTCTCTAGACACCTATAGGTTGGATGTCCTAACTGATTATAGTGATAACATTTCATGTTGGAAAAATAGTTTCCTCTCCCTTGACTACTGCCTCTTCCTCTATTGTTAGAGTTCCTCCCTCTACTTGAACTTCCTCTATTGAAGTTTCCTTTATGTTGTTCAATGAGCTTAGTCTCTAATTGTCTTTTAGAATTAGAGCTTCTTCCTCCATAACCACTTCTTTGTCCTCTGGTGTCTCTTCCTCTACCTCTTCCTCTTGAAGTATTGGAGTCTTGTTTCTTCTTCAACTTATCCTCCACCTTGATAGAAATTTGGTGGCACTTCTAAACTGTATCTGGAGTCAAAAGACTCATCTCATCTTGAATGGTCCATTTGAGGCCATTAAGATACCTTGATACTTTCACTTTTTCATTTTCTGCTATCCTTGACCTCATACAGAGTCTTTGAAACTCTTCAGTGTATGAATTGACATCTAGGTCCTGTCTAAGACCTTTCCTTCTCTTGTGAGGTTTGATTTCATAATCCTTAGGGATGTAAGCATCTCTTATTTTTGCTTCCATACCATTTCATGAAGCAATGTGTCTTTTCCCTTCCTTCTCTCTCTCATCTTGGATGAACTTCCACCAAGTGAGAGAAAATCCTCTCAATATTTCTTTAGAAACCTTTACCTTTTGATCCTTTGTGATTCCATCACACTCAAAATGGTTCTCTAGTCCTATCCAATCAAGGACTACCTCTTGTTCCATTTTTCCACTAAAAATGGGAACTCCTTCCAATGCTTTACCACTCATAGCCTTTAGGGATTTCAGAAATGATTCCTCTTGAAGGAAAGGATCAGATTTAGGGACTTCATCTTCAAGGGAAACCTCTTTGCCTTTCCCTTCCATTTCATCCTTCACTTCATCTGCCTTTACATCAACTTCATCCACTTTTGGCTCCAATTGAGGAAGCCTATCTCAGAGTAATCTATTCTCCTCCTCTTGCTCATCCACCTTCTTTACTAATTCAGAATTAGTCACCATTGTTGACTCTGCAATGGATTCCTCTAGTTGTAACATTAACCACAAGCCTAATCAAAGAGGCTCTGATATCAATATGATAGAAGTAACCTTGTAGAGTGTGCTTACACAAATGCTTCTAGACTAGACTTTTCTCTTTCTAGTCCACTTAGGATCCTAATATCTCTTTCGGACCTCTCTAGTATCTAGGCACTAAACCTAAGACCACTCCTATCTCTTCTCTAGGAGTCTCCAATTTTGTGTTTCAGTCTAAGGGACAACTATCAGATAGTTTTGCCTCAATGCTCCCTATGGCTTTAAGAATTTCAATGCCCAAATACTTCATACCAAGTCCTCTCTTGCAACAAGGGCTAGGTATAGGCTTGGAATTTTCATTCTGAATCCATTCCATTTCATTCCCATAAGTCTTCAGACCCAATTTGGTTGAGTTCATAATTTGCCTTCAAAAATGTCCTATTAGGCCTAATGATCCTATTAGCCCTATCCAGAGGATTTTTCTGGATTAACTCTCAAAACTTACTCATAACCCCAAAATCTAATCAAGGATCCAGATACCCTTTTGGGAGACCTAAAATATTTCTAAGGTCTAAGGTTCCCAACCTGTCCGTACACCACTATCCTAAAAAGTAGAGCTTTTAGGCCTATTTTGGCTCTCTACTAGCAACTCTCTGATTTATCCTCAAAACTCAGTCTAGAAGGATTGACTAATCTCTGAGATTGACACTAGGAACCTATGAGACTCTAATAACTTTGGGACCATACTAGGTTCATTCCTCCATTACACTCCTTGTCTCTGCAAATGGATTTATCACTGTCATCCTCCTAAATGGGATGTCTTAACTCGCCTAAGGCATGACCTTATAAATAGTAAAATGTCTCTCTTGACCTCCTACCTCTATATACACTATGTATAGTGGTTCCCCTATGCATTTCATTCAAACTTTTAATTTTTTCCATGGTTGAATTTCATGGGGGAGCCATGAAAGTAAAATCACCCTGAATCACACTAGCAGACTACCTAGTTTAGGATTATTTTTCTATATATAACAAAATAACTCAAAAATACTAACACCCTAAATGAAAATTTCTTAGAACATACCCCTCTACATGAATCAATAGTTGGATCTTATGATTCAATCCATAAACATGCTGTGTAACACCAAATGCTTGAAAAACAAACTAACACAGAATTGCAGTCACTTTCACAGTTCAAAAACTTGCTTACACAAACTCATGCCTTGGAAATGAGTCCAATAAATCCTAAAGATGCTTCCTCCTTGTTTCTAGGCTTGGTTCATAGCTTTCCCACTCCTACAATTAGGGGAATCGAAAGTTGTTGAGTTGCATGCAACATTTGCAAAATTGCAAATGTTGTCATGACAACTTTTGAGCAACTTTTGGCATCTTTTCATTTATGCCTCCTCCCTATCTTTTAGGGCCTCTAACCCCTATATGTCGATGAACCAGCCTAATAAATGACTATAAAAGAATCTTCCATTCTATGCTAGGGTCTAGGACACATTTAGGCCATATTTCCCATTTAGACCAAAATTACCATACAGAAACCTAACTAAACTAGGTTGGATAAGATACTAACTATCTATCCACCTAGTAACACACCTTTCATGACCTTCTAAGGTCCAATTAAAAAAAACACTATGACTTGGCTAAGATCAGATACAAGCCAAAGCTTGAGGGCTTTGAGGATTTCCTAGGTGATCCTGCACCACTTCTTCTTTCCTTATCTTTCTTTTTTGCAAATTCATCTATTTTCACATTTACACTTTCAATGATTTTGTTAGATGATTTATTAAGACACTTATAGGATTTCATTTTTGTTTATTACCCTAGAAATATACATTCTTCACTTTTGTAGTTAAGTTTTCCATTTCTTTCATCCTTCAAAATATAACATTGACTACCAAAGATTCTGAAGTAACTTGCATTGGGTGTATGACCATACCAAATCTCATAGGGTAAGTTCTTTGTGTCCTTCTTCAATTTTACTTTGTTTAATGTGTAGACAACAGTACTGACAACTTCCCTCTAGAAAGTTTGAGTGATGTTTTTCTCAATCATCAGTTTTCTTGCACAGTCAACAATTGATCTGATTCTCCTTTCAGCAATTCTTTTTTGTTGTGGTGTTCTCGGTGCAAAAATCCATCTTTTAATTCCAAGCTCATTGCAATAGTTAGTGAATTCTTCTGAAGTAAATTCCCCTCCTCTATCTAACCTTAAGCATTTCAATTTCTTATCACTTTATTTTTCTACAATAGCTTTATACCATTTAAACATCTTAAATGCTTTAGTTTTATATTTTAAGAATATGATTGTCATCATTCTAGAATAATCATCAACAAAGAGTATAAAATACCTATCTCCATATTAGCTCTTTTTCCTCATGGGTCCACATAGATCTGTATGGACTAATTCTATAATTGCAATAGATGAATTGGTTTTAATCTTGAAACTAGACTTTGTCATTTTACCTTTTTGAAAATTCTTGCACATGATATGCTCGGGCGTAGTCATGCTTGATAAGCCTTTGACATTCCTCTTGTTTCTTATCTTTATCATGTTGTCAAAGTTCACATGAAACAACTTTTTGTGCCACAACCATATGTATTTGTTTCTAGCCATCAAACAAGTGGTGTTAGTGTCATCAAGGTAGAAAAGGTTACCTTTTGTCTACTCACCGGTACCAATCAACCTTCCTGATTCATTGAAGATCTTTGCCTTCTTATTTTCAAATGCTACTCTATGGCCTAAATTGTTTAGCTGTGAAACACTTGAAAACTTATAATTCAGTCCTTTAACCCAGTTGACATTTTCAAATTTTATCAGGCTATTCAACATTATAGTCCATTTACCTTCAAATGGACAAGGTGTACCATTTCCCATTCTTACTCAACTACCATTATATTGTAAGGAAACTCAGGTGCGGAAACAACTTCCTACACTAATCTCTAAAGGAAAGTATTTTGAAAATTCTTTTAAATCCTTACAATTTTAGATTCGTTAACTACTTTAACAAAGATATTGCAACCATATACCATGCATACAGAAAATAGAGAAAGACACAATGATTTACCCTGGGGAAAACCTTTCGGTAAAAACCCCCATCACTCCAAAACCTACACAATGTATTATCTTCAACACAACGGTTACAACACACTTGCAATGCAAGTTCTTTCAGGAGACAATCAACACACATAGACAAATCCAGTAGCACCAGATTATTCCAACAATACACTCTTTTTGTATCCTTTCCTGTAACCCTAAAAATGCTTATATCATCGTGCTTTCCTCTTTAGGGAAACTCCCAAAGATAGTTGTATTAGGATTTTACCATTCTTCAAGAAAATAGGAACCCTAAAATTTGAGATTACAATCATTTAGCCCCTCGATTAGATTTTTAGCTTTCAATGTCCTAAGACCCTTCTCACCAATGTGGCCATATCTCATATGCCACAACATTGTCTTTTATGCAAGAAGCTTGCCTTCCAAAGTGTTTGCACCCTTAGGTACACTTACTGCACTGCCATCAGAACCCATTGCCACAGTCTTCTTTACTGCTCGTTCAGATGGTGGGGATGAAGTGATAGCCGCTCTCTTCTTTGAAATAGAAGAAATATTGCATTGAGCAATGCATGCATCAAGCTAAAACAAGGTACCTCTCCTAGTACCTTTAGTGAGCACCATAGAACCTCTCATCATCTTGCATCCATCTATCGAAAAGACAACTTGCACACCTACATCATTCAGCATACTTACAGATAATAGGTTTCATGCCAAACCTAGAATGTGCATAACTCCATTGATTCCCTTTACTCATCCATTAGGAAATCTGATAGTGACCCTTCCGTGTCCAACTATCTTTAGGTGAGAATCATCACCCAAGTACACCTTTCCACCATCAAAATCTTCATATTTTGAGAACCAATTTTGATGAGAGGTCATGTGAAAAGAAGCACCTAAGTCTACTAACCACACATCATCAGATGCATGGGCTGCCAAATCTGCAATAAAAGCATCTCCATCTTCTTGAGATTTTTCAGAAGCTGAATCTGAGCCTTTCTTCTTCTTTAGTTCTTTGCAGTCCCTCCGGAAGTGCCCAGATTTATCACAGTTCCAACATTTTGCCTTGGACTTTCCAGGAGTTTTATAACTCCCATGGGATTTGGATCTTCCCTTCTTTGACTTATTGTCATTCCACTTTCCTTTATCGTTGGATCTCCCACGAATAGCAAGGGCTTCCTTAGACAAATCCAAAGTCTTTCTTCGCATCTCCTCAGATAGCAGCGAAGACACCACATCATCCATACAAAATGTGACTATAGTACTTCTGAGAACCATCACAAGATGGTCCCATGAATCCAGCAAGGAACAAAGTAGGGTCATACATCGATCCTCCTCCTTGATCTTGGCACTGGATGATGCCAACTGTGCAATCAATAAATTGAATGCGTTGAGATGATCAGTTATGGATACACCTTCCTCCATTGTTAAAGAATACAAATTATTTCTCAGGAACAACTTATTCACCAGAGATTTGGCCTGATACACAGACCCAAGCCGTGTCCACAAAGAATTTGGAGTAGTCTCATCAAGAACATTCAGAAGAACAACATCTGCTAGATAGATTCTGATGAGACCCTTAGCCTTCCGATCCTTGATCTCCCAATCCACTTGAGATATTGCTCTAGGTCTCATAGCAAGTGAAGTAGCCTCCCATAGATTGCGGTCTTCAAGAATGTCTTCCATATTGAGTTTCCACAACTCAAAATTAGTGTCATTAAATTTCTCGACCTACATTCTAATGTATGAGGAACCTACCATCTCAATCTGCAAATAAGATTCAGAATGCTCTGCACAAAAAACTCCCACTCAACTTGAGATTAGCTCAAAAAACCCTACCTAACAACTAGGATCAAAAGTTGATCAGGCTCTGATACCACTTGTAAGGAAACTCAGGTGTGGAAACAGCTTCCTACACTAATCTCTACAGGAAAGTATTGTGCAAATTCTTTTAAATCCTTATAATTTCAGATTTGTTAACTACTTTAACAAAGATATTGCAACCATATAGCATGCATATAGAAAATAGAGAAAGACACAATGATTTACCCTGGGGAAAACCTTTCGGTAAAAAGCCCCAGCACTCCAAAACTTGCACAATGTATTATCTTCAACACAACGGTTACAACACACTTGCAATGCAAGTTCTTCCAGGAGACAATCGACACACATAGAAAAATCCAGTAGCACCAGATTATACCAACAATACACTCTTTTTGTATCCTTTCCTGTAACCCTAAAAATGCTTATATCATTGCGCTTTCCTTTTTAGGGAAACTCCCAAAGATATCCGTATTAGGGTTTTTCCATTATCCAAGAAAATAGGAACCCTAAATTTTTTTTTGGATATAGTACTCAACCTTATCAGTTGCCACATGTCATTGCATGTCTTCACCTATCATTGAAATCTCCTAGAAGTACCTCTTATGTGTCATAGGAATCTGTCATAACCGTTTCAGCCATGATCTCCTTACACACAATTCAAGATGTCGACACATCAAGTGGAGTGACACATCAACATGCCAACTAGACATGTACACTCACACTTAATTATATTATTTACAAGAAATACATTTTGAAAAAAAAATAATAAGAATAGGAATTATCCAAGGTTGAGAAACCTTATTCCTAACATATATAATTCAAAATTCTCAAACTTTTGTTTATCACTAGTCATATGGTGAGTGCAACCACTATCTTTTATTCAGACATCATTTTTAATAACTTTAGATATGATTGCAATTTCTATATAGCTTTCTTCATCTTCATCTAAATCATCCTTCATGGCTACAAATACCATCTTGATGTCTTCTTCTAATTTGGTGTCGGTGTCATCAACTTTGTTCTTAGCTAGGTAAAAAGCTTTCTTCCCTTTTTCATTTTAGTCTCGAGTATCTCTCTTATTTGATTATCAGTTGCTTTGGTAATATCTATTATCACCTTTATAAAAATTCTTCTCATATGATCTATCATGTCCTCTGTCATCTTTTCTTCTGTTTGGACATCTTGCAGCAAAGTGTCCAACCTCTTTACAATTAAAACATACAAGTGGTAATTTACCTTTGTATCTTCCTTTGCCTCTCTGCAATCTTATGGCCATTAGTGCTTCAATCTCATCAAGTCTTTGATCCTCATTGTCACTATCACTATCATTTCTAACAACATATCTATGACTTGAATTGCTTATTTTCAATGAAGATTTGAATGAAGATTCTATAGAGGGTAAGACACTATTGTCAAAGTTATTTATCTCAAATGAAATCAGTCTACCAATCAGACTATCTAGAGTAATTGTATTGTTTGCAATTTCTCTCATTTCTTGAATAGTAGAAACTCTAATAGCATATACAGGTAGTAAGGTTTTTAAGATTTTACTTACCATTGTCTCTTCTTAAAGTACACCTCCAACTCCTCGGATAGCATTGACTACCTCTTTGATTCTGCATCTATACTTAGTGATGTTCTCTCCTTATTTCATTCTTAGGTCACCAAACCTCCCTCTTAGGCTTTCTTCCTTGGCTCTTAGTACATTGACATCTCCTCCATGTACTAGGTTCAACTTATCCCATATTTTCTTTGCAGAGGTGCAGGTTTTGACATCTTCAAACTCAACATCAGAGAGTGATGAGGTAAGTTCTATCATAATGCAATTATGCTCATGATTTTATCTTAATTTCTCAAGAGTATGAGGTTTTTTAGGAAATGCATATTCAGTATCAAGGTATTGAGTAACATCATTGAAAATACGAAATAGGTGGATTTTTATTCTACTTTTCCATGATGCAAAGTTGTCTTTGTTCAACTTGGGCACATCTTGTCTGTTCATCCTGTGATCTTTTGCTTGAGCTGTTAAACTCCCTTTCTAAGCACACAAGCTCTGATACCAAATGTTAGTAATAACTGAGGGGGAGGGGAGGTGAATCAGTGGCCTCAAGAATATTCCAATAATCAACCCACAAACTTAGTACCACAATATTAAGCCTCTAGTTATCTTCAGTCCTATAAGATGAATGCCTCCAAATACTTTTATCAAATTACTACTTCTCAGAATGATTTGTAAAACCTTCTACTGTATGTTTACCGAATAGCAGTCTGTTAATTTACTGAAAGATAGTAAATTATCTAGATTATACCGATCAATTCAGTTAAGCTATGTGTAATGCAAAACACTAAAGTAATGAATCATAAGCACATTGACACATGAATTTTTAACGTTGAAACCTTGTTAAGGGAAAAACCACTTGGGACCGGTAACCCTAAATTTTCACTCTTCAAAAGTGATCTCGGTGAAGAGCCAACCCTGTTAAAGGTTACAAACACACTATTAGGTGTGACCTTGTTAGAGGATTTAAAATTTTAGTCTGTCACTTGATATCTGGCATCTCTATGTTACCTTCCTTGATCAAACACTCACTTGGCCTTTCAATAGGTATCCGGCATCTCATGCTATCTTCGTGATCATAATTTTTGATACTCCTTGGGATGTATCTCAATATATAAATGATCTTTAAATCTCGCTTGGTTAAGGCCCTTTCTGAATAAATGGTTAAACTAAAACAATATGATATGTTCACATACAACTTATACTTGTAGATTTTCAGATCTATTGTAATCACATAAAACTATTCCGATCAATATATCTTAGTTTATACCTTTACTCCACTTTGGTTCTTCTCGGTGATGTTGTTCTCTATTTCTCAGTGTCCATAGAAAAATTTAGCTTTTTCCTTAGCTTGTTGATCAGGACTGTATGAAGTTGCTCTTCATTAGTTTCTTTTCAGCATTCTCTTTATTTTCATTTACCCACCACTCTTCATAAAGAATTGAGTTGTCTCTTTATAGATATGATATCACCATTATTAGGTTCTTGATCTTGTCGTGATCCACAATTATTTCCAATTAGATTTAAAGAAAAACTCTTGTTTTATCTTATAGAGATCTTCTTGCCAACTAGACAAAATAGCTTTAAATCCATTACTTTATCTTATTGATGAAAACAAAGATAACTACCAGTTAAGTCTTTATTTAGTTCTGCCAACTAGATATTTTGTCATTTTTGAACTCAAGTTACTTTTGGTGTTTAAGTCTTTGATAGCTTCGGTCAACACTTTTTTTCTCCTCGGGCTTCTCCATCATTTTGCACTATGTTTCTGTCTGTCGGTTTTCCTTGTGATTCTACTCATCGGTAATGCTTGTTGGTGTTCTTTCTTGGGCAAAAATATGACTTGAATTTTGGTGATCTTTGTCTGTTGGTGTCCATTGACCATCGGTGTTTGAAGTCATGTTGTGAATGCTTGTGTTTTATGCATTACTGAAAGAATAATCTTTATCTCTTTGATTCCTTGAAGTCTTTGACACTTTGATTATAACCGATTAGATTATATCAAGTTGACATCAATGACAATACAATCCATTAATTGATTTAATGTCTTGTATGATCTTTCTACATTTCAGTGATCAACTTAACATCTTCAAACATTAAATCAGTTATATGTCATATGTTAGACTTTTTAAGTCTACCCAGTTAAGAGATTTTAGCAACATAATGTATGTGTGCACTCAGTTAAGAGGTTTACAAAAAGACTGTTAAGTCTACCTTGTGAAAGGATTTTAATATTTTCTACAATTGTTAGAGAGTAAAAAAATATATGACTTGATTGCTGCAATCTCAAATTTTTTATTGCAGATCCATTAAGTACACAAAATATATCACCTTATTGTGATGGATACTACCTATGTTCTTCTTGGTAGCCTTGTATGTAGTTATTTATAAAATAAATTCTCCTTTATCTTTCCTTATGTATGAAAGTCTCTTTCTGATCCATAGATATCCTTGGTGGATACAATCATGTCATTCTTGATTGATTATTACATCTATATACAAAAGATTTGAGAAAATTATGTTTCACGCTTTTCTTGAAAAACTCTAAGATCAAGGGTTTACAACTTGACCTTGATCTCCTAGTTTTCATGAATACAATCAGTTAACTAATTACATCCATAATTAACTATTTTCTTGATCCACAAAAAATAGTTATCTAGCTACGAAAAAAATTATTTTAAAGATTAAAGTTCTTTAGCTGACGTGTAGGTGAGATCCACTTTTCTCGGTGAAATGATGTCTCTCAGTGTAGACTAGTGCTCGGTGATGGCTTTGTAGACTAGTGCTTGGTGATGTTTCTTAGTTGATATACTTCTTAGTTGATTGTGCTATCGCTCGGTGTTCAAAACATTTTGGTGATTAATGCACTCGGTGAGTGTTGTTGCTCGGTGATCATGACCGACCAAACTATCTTCTTATATACTAATGACAACTTATGATCCTTTATGGATTATCAATGATTCTAGGACATGATAATGTATGGAAGTAATGACTCTAGGACATGATAATACAAGTAAGATATGATTCTAGGCTATGATAATGCAAGGAAGATATGATGCTAGGATATGATAATGCAAGGAAGATATAACTCTAGGCCATGATGATGAAAGGAAGACAAGACCCTATGATATGATAGTGTAAGGAAGGTATGACTCTAGGAGATGATAATGCAAGGAATATATGACTCTAGGATTTTATATGAAGCTAGGTTAGTTTCCAAGAGAGCTCAAATTGAGTTGGCTCAAATGATAATATTAAAAATCTACATATTTATTTATGGTATTTTTTTATGTTCTAGTAAATTACAATTTTGAGGTCCTTAAGAGTGGAATTGAGCTATGGAACTTTGGTCAGTACCTTATATTATTTCAAAAGGTATATTATTAAGGGATTGAAACTAGAGCTCTTGGAGATATTTTCAATGGTGTAAGAGATTCATGATTTTGAGCACCAATTGCAAAGTTATGACCTTAGGAAGTTGACCTAAAAATGAATATAGTTTCTAGTATGATTACTATGATGGAGAGAAAATCTAAAGCTCACTAAGGAAATTCTAAGTCTAGAAATGATGGTACATGTGAGGTAGACTTGATCTAGGATGGATAGGCACAAGGATAATGGCACTAAGAGGGTGTGTTAAAGACCCAGTTTGACTAGTGAAGGGTAAATGCAAGTATCTAGACTAACTAAAGATGATTTGGACTGAGATTACTAATATGATGCAAAAATATTGATCAAAACTATATGCCAAATAATGGAAAGAATATTGTGATAGATTTTTGGGGATTCTATTTCTATAACATAGGAATAGATCACAAAAATTACACTTTGGTGAAGCATAAATGTAGGATCAGGGAAAATATGACAATGCAATTATAGAATGCAAGAATGTTTATCTGATGGCTCAAAAACATAGGATTAGCTATCAATAATGTAGCTATAGTTGCAGGTGTAGCTTGTAGAAAGATAGGTATATCTTGTAAAAATGTAGATGTCCAAGAAATGTAGTTTCAAGTTTAAGAAATGTATATCCAGGTCTAAAAAATATAGGTCTAGTGAAAATTCAAGGTTTTGGGCAATTTTTATCAATCTTGTGGGTGTTTTGGAGTATTTTGTGACAAGAATAAACTTCAAACATAAAATTAAAATTTTTTAAATTCTGATGGGAAGTGAAATAGAATGCATTGTGTATGTTCAAGGCTATTTAAAGCCCAATTTTCATAGGTCTTATTATAAATAAAAAAATAAAGACAAATCTTATTCTACACAAGGTCAAATTGGATGAAAATGTGACCTAATGTGGGCTCACATGTATGGAAGTTTCCTTCCAACCCTAATGTTTCATGATCCTTGTCCATGTTTTCTCTCTTTGAGAAAGAGGCATTCCCCTGTGGTGAATAAGGGAAATTATAACACTTCAACAGATCTATGAGGAGCTTGATGGCTAGGGTAGCCTTGTTAAGGTGACAACTACACTCTTCTTGACCTATGAAAACCCAATAATTCCCACAACTCTAAGGAAACACAAATGGTGAGTAACTTAATAGGATGGCACAATAAATTTGTAGACAAAATAATACACCAAGCATAACAAACGAATGAATATAGCTTAGGTGTTTAGTAAGGAATCTCATTCGGATGTGTCAAGTGATAAACTCAATTAAGAGGTCTCCCAACCCTTAGAACAAGGGCTTTATGCTTCATATGAATACTGAGGGAGATTACCTATGACACTTTTTTGTTGATCATGATTTTCATCACAACCACATTTATTATATTGCAGCTCAAATGTACCTTGGATTTATCCCATTACTACTTGGGTCATTCCTTTGAGTGATTGTTTTTTCCCACAAGGCATGCCCTCTAGAGGAAAATATAGACACTATTTCCTCTTACACCCAATATCTATTGGAAAGCAAGGGGAGAGGATACTTCTCATTCTATATTTTTTATCAAGGTAGACTCACTTTGTCTTACACCCAAGATCCAGAAAGACTAGGGGAGAGGATATTTTTTTTCTACCTTAGGATCTAAGCACAAAAAAGAAAAGGATTATGTAACTACACCAAAAACATAAAACACTTAGGTTCCTTTTAATGCACTAAATCAAAATATTATCTAATTTAATGATAAATAATGATAGCAAAAACAAGTGTTTTATAAAATCCATGGAAAAATCCATAACTAAAAAGAATTAGTAGTCTTAGATCGTCTTGGATACATGTAGAAAAGATGCACCACTTGTTAGTCACCTAGGGTTAGCCAAAAACCAAATCCAGTTTAAACCCTATATACTGTAGAACAAAAACATAAAAAGAAAAAGAAAAATTGTAGGTATACCTTCATATAATTATAGAACTAGTGAAACATAGATGAAGACCTCATGAAGATATACAAATAAAGTAACCAATTATAAAAAATATTGCTTCTTAGCACAAAAACATAGAAATAGGTAGATTTGTAGAAGTAGAAACTAGATTTGCAAAAATAGAAAAGAAAATACATAAGATTAATAGACTTGAAAAATAGGTAAATAGATTTTTAGAAACAGAGAAGAAAAAAAATAGGATTATTAGATTGTATAAATAAAAAGTATATTTTTAGAAATAGAGAAGTAAAAATACAGGATTATTAGATTTGAAGAAATAGAAAAGAAAAATGCAAGAACAAGCAAATTTTGAGGAAACAAAATGTAGATATGGGTTTAAAAAATGTAGGTCTATTTCCTTTGACAATTATGGGCCTAAAAATTCAAAAAAGATGTATATAAAAAAAAGGTTAGTAAGGGACTAGAGTCTCACTAGGTGTGCCAAAATGATGCTGGTTCAAAATGACAAGCAAAACTATGAACCCTTATCAAGCCCAACCATAAGCAAGGAAATCATAATACACTAAATCACCATACCAAGAGAACACTACTTCAAAAAGTCACAAAGAACATTTTAGATAAACATCAAAAACAACAAGAATACTCTGATGAAATGTTTGACTCCCTTGTTCTTCTATCTTCTAAAATCTTTTGTGAATGGAATTTGGGTGCTCACAGATTTGTTAGCACATGCACAAGAAGCTATGAGAGAATGAAGATTGGTTTATTAAAGAAAATACTATGAAAATGATAGTATGTAGACTATGATATAATAGTGATAGAAAGATATCAATATGATGATGATAATAAATATAAAATAGCATAGGCTCCCTATATTCAAGGGAACATTAGGTTCAAATGCATATTAGATTCAAATGATAGGAGAAAATGTTCTTTATTGAAGTCTCATGAAAATAAATTGTTGAGATTAAGAGGTAGTAGAAGAGTGGATAATATTAAAGAGTAGGTAGGGTTTTTGTGGGAGTGAAGGAGATTAAGATTCAATAGAAATGAGTGGTTGAGATTAAGTAGTAGTTGGAAAGTGTTCACTTTGGTCATACAAGATAAATGAAGAGACATGCGACAACTGTCAAAAGCTCAAAATTTAGGAGCTTATCCACATGATTGAAGGTGATTGGTGGATATGGGAAGAAGAGAATTTAGGACTTTATAAAATAAAAAAGGTCTTTATTCTATAAATAAGAGAATTAGGAAATGGAGAATGGGTAATTTAAATGAATAGGAATTGATTTAATTTTTAGAATGGAAAAGGATAATGAAGTAATTAAACAAAAAATTATTTAATTAATAGTCAAATTTTTTTGATTCCATGAGGACATGTTTAGGTGTCTACACTCATCATACCTTGCATAGTTAAAACAATTGACAAAGGGTACCTGGTGCAGGAACACCTAGGTAGGGCTCAAAGGTGTCCTACGGTTCCTAATTTTGTTTTGGCTTGTAGTGGTCCTAGAAAAACCACTAGTAAAATAATGGGAATATGTGAGTCCTAAGGTGTGTCAAGGTTGAATAGGAGGCCTCATTAGGTCAGTTAGGACCTAAGTGTTAAGGATTGTCCAAGTGGTCCATCTTGTCAATTATGATGAAAAAGGTTACATTTATGAATTTTAGGGTCAAATTGGACAAGAAAGTGTTGGGGAGTCATATCTGAGGTTTGGATCATCTTAGATAGGTTTTTGAGTGAGTTTCACGTGATAGTGAGAAAGTTTGTAGTCAAATCCCAAAAGTTGTAAAAGTTGTCAATGTTGTCATTGACAACATTGACAACATTTGTTGCATAATTGCATTTTTGAGCAAAGAGGTTTCCCAACTATCTAAAACCATTGAGATAGGGATTTTTTCAACTACATAAGGCCTTCTCCGACCTTGGCAAGAGGTTGGTTGATTTGGTAAATTTTGTGTACAGACCATGTAATTGAAGAAACAATTGTAGTTCATCAATTTATGAGCATTTTGTGTTTTAATGGATTAGATTGCTTTCTGTGATTCATGAATATGTTAGGGTAGTTCATTTTGAGATTCTGTGTGGTGTTAGATTAGCATTTTGTGTGGTTTTAGTTAGATTTGTAAATTAGTTTGCTTTAAGCCCTATCGCTGGTCTGAACCAGGCAGGCTATGCAAATGGGGTCATAACTCATCATTCCACCATGGAAAGTGCAAGGGATATTGGAATGGGTAAGGTGACTCCTTGTACCATATGTATATAGAAGGAGGGGCCCTGGAAAGTGTGTTTTTCATTTTTTCAATGATTCCCTAGGTGAGCTTGTGAGATTGTGGAGATTTAGAGTGGTGTGTCAAGAAGCCCCAAATCAAAGGAGAAGTTTGGGTGAATAGTTTTAAGTACCAAGAAACCACATCTTTGTGCAGACAGTCTCATTGTCTTGAAATCCTAAATTTTAGGCATGTTTATATCTTCCTGGTGTATAGATAGTTTGGGGAGTACAAACCAGTGAGATCTTGAAGGGTTCCATAAAGGGTGTCTAAAAGTGGAGTTTTTTTGGGTACTTGTTTTGGAGTGTTTGAAGTTATAAGCAAAGAGGTGACTAATTAGGCCTAATTGCTTGTAGCTCTATTTGGGTGTCTTAGAAGGAAAATCTTGAACTTGATTAGAGATCCATTGCAAGAAGTGTGGGTAAACATTGGATTGGATCCAATTGAACTAATTTGAAGCCTACCTCTCCATATTATTGTGATCTTGAATCTTATGGGTCAAATAGTGAAGATGGTGTAGGAGGAGCACTATTGCTAAGTGATATGTAGTTTGATTTGTTTGTTTGTGTACTCAAGTTGAATTGGAGAAGGATCTTGTGGAAAGTATACTTGTAATTGAGGGTTATTAAAGAACCATAGGTAGGATAAAGAAGAGGCCTATTGAATACCCTAGTTGAGATTAGGGTAGAGAGAAAGGCTTGTAGTTACATCAGATTGGTATCAGAGCAAGTTAAAGACTTGGGAAAACAATGTATGTCTGTAGCTACTAGTGAATCAGTGGGAGAGTCAAGAATGGTGACTAATGCAGAGCTAGCTAAAGAAGTGGATGAAAAAAAGGAGAAGAATATGAAAAAAAGGAGAAGAATATACCCCTTGAAGAAGCCTTATAAGGAATGAGGATAAGTCTAGAAGAAGTTTCCAATGTAGTAGCTAGGAATAAAGAAGTTGAAAGCAGTGATAGGGGTAAAATTATTGTTGAGGAGGACACTATCCCTGAACCAGACCCTGTATTGAATGACAAGCCATTCTTAAAGGCCATCAAAGCACTAGGTGGAAAAGCATTAGAAGGGATACCACTATTTAGTGGGAAGATGGAAATTGAGGTAGTGATGGATTGGGTTGAAGGAATGGAGAACCATTTCGAGTGTGAAGGTGTGACAGAGGCACAAAAGTTAAAGGTGGCCAAATCAAGACTCAGAGGGTCAACACTAACATGGTGGAAATACCTTCAAGATGAAAGGGTTATAATGGGTAAGAAACTCATAGCCAATTGGAATGCAATGGTGACCAAGATAAAATAGAATTATCTACCAAAGGACTATGAGATTCAACTCCATAGGAAAAGGCAAAATCTGAAACAAAAAGACATGGATGTGGCCTCTTATATAGAAGAGTTTTAGAGATTGTGGCTTAGGTACAAGAAACAAGAAGAAGAATCCAAGAAGAGATTAGTCTATGGACACCAACCATAGTTCATATATGTCATCAATTAGCCATAAGGGTAGAGGAAAAGAATTGGAACAAAGGGGACTCTAATTTCAAGAACAGAGGTAGAGGAAGAGACCAACAAGGTCAAAGATGAGGTTATCAAGGTAGATGAAATGATCAAAGGACACAAGGTGAGACCAAACCGACAGAGCATAGTGCTGAAGGTACTCCAAGAGGGGGTGATAACAAAGGTAGAGGTAGTCAAGGACCTAGAAGAGGAAGAGGTTCAAGAAGAAGTAACTCATACTTTTCAAGTATGAAGTGTTACAATTGTGGTCAATTAGGCCATCCAGCATATAGATTTCTTGAGAAGCCTACTACTTAAAATCATGATAAGAGAGTGGCCTATGCTCATGAGGACACTTCAAGTGTCAAGGCACCTAAGATTGACCATCTAGATTCAGAGATGGGTGAAAACCTAATGTTTAGGAGGGTGTTGATAAGATATACAGTTAAAGATGAACCCAAACATAGGAGGGTTTTTTTTAGGATAAGAGGTAAGATCCTTGGAAAAGTTTGTAAGGTGATTGTGGATTCTAGTTCCATAGATAAAATCATTTTAGAGGAGGCAGTAGTCAAACTAAAGCTAACAAAAATGCCCCATGTGAACCCATACAAGGTGACATAGCTAAATAAAGGCCAAAGTATATTGGTGAATGAAGAAACATGGCTTGAGGTTTCTATAGTAGGCTATAAGGAAAAGTTACTTAGTTACATCCTACCAATGGATGCTTTCCATTTGCTGTTAGGAAGACCTTGACAATTTGACAATGGGGGAGTGTATGATGGGAAGGAGAATTCCATCACATTCAAGAAAGGAGAAATAACTTTCAAGATTCAGTCTCTGTTAGAAGAGGAGGAGCCACAACCCAAGACTCCTAGCATCATGTTGTGTAGTTGAAAGGAATTTGTGAAAGATCTTAAGGATGAAGATAATGAAGGATATGTTATTTTTCTTAAGCCTAAGGAAGAAGAGAAGCCTGTCAAGGACCCATTACCATCAGAGATACACGAATTTCTTGAGAAGTATAAATACATAGTAAGTGATGGAACTCCTACAACCTTACCTCCTAAAAGAGTAATAAGTCATCAGATAGACTTTGTACCTGGTGCATCTTTGCCTAATAAGGTAGCTTATAAGCTTACCCCTGATCAGAATTTGGAAGTGGAAAGGCAAGTGTAAGAACTCTTAGATGAAGGATTGATCAAGAAGAGTATAAGCCCATGTGCAGGCCCTGTTGTGTTGGCATCCAAGAAGGGAAGAAAATGGAGACTTTGAATAGATTCAAGGTCCATAAATAGAATTAAAATAAGGTATAGGTTGCCCATACTTGGATTGAAGATCTCATGGATTGTCTAGGAGGGGTAATGTACTTCACCAATATAGACTTGAAAAGTGGTTATCACCAAATCAGGGTGAAGGAAGGGGATGAATGGAAAATGGAATTCAAGACCACATATGGGTTATATATGAATGGCTTGTGATGTCATTTGGCCTCACAAATGCTCCAAGAACATTCATGAGGCTCATGAATGAAGTGCTCAAGGAATTCATAGGGAAGTTTGTAGTTTTATATCTTGATGATATACTAATATTTAGTAGGACAAGAGAGGAGCATATCAAGCATGTAGAGTCTGTGTTGCAGAGGTTACATGAAGAGAAGATTGCTATCAATCTTGAGAAATGTGAGTTTGATGGAAAGCCCTCAGTTTCCCCTTCAGGAACCCAAATCTACTTGAGGATTCTACAAGTTTCTTGGAATGTACTCAAGGAATTAAGTTCAACTCAAGGTTCAAAATGAGTGCTCTGACTTTATACCATCAATACCTCAGTCACTTTGAACAAGTCCACTTCATCTAATCTCTTATTCCAACTTCTCATGACACTAACTCCATTCTAGGCCTCTTAGTGCACCTAGTGCCTCCACCATGCCAAATCTCTAATTAGACCTCTCACCTTGTTCCCAACACCATATATCTCCACCAATCCCTTCCAAAATCTCTTCTAGGCTTCTCTAGTAGCCCTTCCTAGATAGTGATCTGCAAATAATTCACAAACTCTCCAAACAACCTCACAAGGTATTTACATTTTCTAATACCCTTTTCAGATTTGTTAAACATATATCAGACTTAGTCCTTCATCATTTGACTGGTGAACACTTTCATCACCTCCTATCCTTTCTCCTAAGCCTAATTAGTTCTCTATTTACAAAGAAACTCCTACACCCACTCACTTCTAGGACTCAAGACCCTAAAAAGGTCTTATAACATGGTTCAAAATAATGAATTTTAAAATTTGTTTGATCAGAAATGCTTACCTATGCTCCCATTCATCAAACCCTCCTTTTTAGGTACTCTACCCTAGGGCTTTCTGAACCAGGCCCCTCCAATCACTTCTAGACCCTTCTAGTGGATCCAACACCATCACTTCGAAATTTTATGACATTCCATTCCATAAAAAGTATTCCTAATGTGGATGGAACTCTCAGACCGTGACTAGTCCAACCACCATGCAACCCCAATCAACACTTTGTCTCCATCAGAGACCCCTAACTTCATCCTCCTACTTGTCCCTACTAATAAAAATCTAATGAAACATAATGTACAGGGATAGGCCTCTCCCACAAGATACAATCACCATAGAAAGTGGGAGATCCTAATTCATCTTGGCAACTTCAAAACAAATGTTGATTGCACACAAAATAATATTGAGAAAAGTCAGGATAAACTTGATTGTCTTTGCTTCAAAAATTAACCAAGAAATGCACAAATCACATGGAAAAAAGGTAAATTATTCCACCATTAAACTAATACACTTCCTATTCAACCATACATCAAATGAAGAGTTTTAGAACATCAAAATGGTGACTATGTTCTCACAGGCAGAGACAGGACAGTTTGCAGAGATTTTGAAATTTATTAATTTGTAACTTCACTACATTATTTTCCTTGATACAAACACCTTAAAAAATCCCCTATCCCCCTTCCACTCATGTGGATTCAATACAAATAGAATCTCAACTCTCAAAATACTGACTCTAACTATGTAACTGCCTACAAATTGTCTAATAACAGTCCCTAACCGACTGTTATAACAAAGTATGATCAAATTAGTGTTGTCAAGTCGAAAACCAATGTTGTCAACTTGGAAACATGAGTATAATACCCCTATCAATGAATTTTAAAAGGTTTAAACAACATTTTCAACCCTATAACCCCCATATGAGCTTTATAGGCTTATTTTTCCAATATAGGCAATTTACAAATTATTGCACTCTTAGTTCTCTCAACACCATTTAGAGGCCTTAATAGCCTTATTACATTATTATAGACCCTTATAGGTCATTTCCATCATCCACTAACCTAGGATCAATACATAAACCTTCCTAGTGACCCCTAGGTACCTTTTAGGCTTATCATTTCCATTAAGGCTTACATTTAAGACTTGATTACAATGAGATCAATATATGATCAAAATAATATTACATGACCATGATTATTCCTATTACATGATTCAATGACCTTTGAAAGCCATTTGTCTTCCCCTCCTCCCAAGGGTCCATTAGTGACCCTAGTGCACTCCATGGCTCCTGCCTTTGACCTTGGTGCTCCTGCACCAGAGTTCTTCAAACAAGAACTGGTATACTTGGCATTTGTAGTGTCCAAGGGGTCCTTGTAGCAACTGAGGTAAGAAGTTTCCATGGCTTAGCCCAATTTTATAGGAAATTTATTGGAAATTTTAGTGGTATTTGTGCACCATTATTAGATACCATCAAGGGTGGGGTAAAAAACAAGTTTAGTGGAACCTAGAAGCATAGAAAGCATTTGAAATTTACAAGAAACAAGTAGCCACACAACCTATCTTAAAGTTGCCTAGTTTTGAGAATTTGTTTACTATTGAATGTGATGCAAGTGGGATGGTAGTAGGGGGTGTGTTAAGCCAAGAAGGTAGGCCAGTAGCCTTCTTTAGTGAAAAACTAAATAAAGCTAAGTAATAATACTATTCTTATGACTTGGAACTGTATGCCTTAGTTTAGTCACTTAGAAAGTGGAGGCATTACGTATTACCCAAGGAGTATGTTATGTTTATTGACAACCAAGCCCTTAGCTATATCAATACTCAGGAGAAAATAAGTAATAGACATCTAAAATGGATGGGATACTTGAAAGCATTCACATTTACAATTAAGCACAAGAAAGGGCGATTAAACAAGGTTGTAGATGCACTAAGTAGGAGGTTGTTGATAGTCTAAGAAGTTCAGTTGAATAGTATGGCATAGAGAGTTTCAGAGATCTCTACAAGGCAGATGAAGACTTTGGTGAAGCCTACAAGGTGTGTACTAAATTTTAGAATCATTTCCATAGCAAGTTCTTTAATTTTACTTTGCAAAATGGACTGTTATTTAAGGGTAATCAGTTATGTGTGCCAAGAGGTTCCATGAGAGAGAATATCATATAGGAGAAACACAGTGGGTGTTTGAGTGGTCACTTTGGTATGAAAAAAACATTGGAGCTTGTGAAAAGGTTCTACTATTGGCCAAAGTTGATAAGGAATGTTACTAAGTATGTTGAGCAGTGTGTAATATGCATGAAAGACAAAGGAGGAATAAGAAATGCAGGTTTGTACCAATCTTTACCAGTCCCTAATAGGCCATGAGAGTGTGTGAGTATGGACTTCATAGTAGGTCTACCCTAGACAAAGCAAGGATATGACAACATTTATGTAGTGATTGATTTATTTAGTAAAATGGGACATTTCATACCCTGCAAGACTACTCATGATTCTAGCCACATAGAATATTTGTTCTTTAAGGAGATTGTGAGAATCTATGGTCTGCCCCTAAGTATTGTATCAGATAGGGATGTGAAATTTATGAGCCATTTCTGGAGAATATTGTGGAATAGATTGGGTACTAATCTTTCTTTTGGTTCAGCCTACCTTCCTCAGACAAATGGCCAAACTGAGCTGGTCAACAAAGTGTTAGGTAACCTATTGAGGTGCCTAAACAAACAGTATGGTCAAACATGGGATGTGATCATTCCTCAAGCAGAGTATGCATACAATGATAGAAAGAATAACCATAGGGAGAATCCCATTTGAAATAGTTTATGTGATGCACCCAAGAGGTGTGTGTGAGCTTAGGGATCTTGGTGGCATGGAGTATAGGAGTGGTCATGCTAAGGACTTCACTCAAACCATGAAGGAGATCCAGGATCAAATCAAGAATACCATACAAGACAATACACAAAATTTGAAGGCCAAAGTGGATGAAAAGAGGAGAGATATTTAGTTTGAGGTAGATGATTATGTGATGGTTCACTTGAAAAAATCTAGATTGCAGAATGGTGTGCCTACTAAACTTCAGATGAAGAGAGTGGGATCTTGAAAAATCATAGCCAAATATGGGGCTAATGCTTACAAAATAGACTTACCTTTAGATTTAAGCATATCTCCTATTTTTAATGTCCAAGACTTGGTCAAATTCAAAGGGCCAATAGTTGAGATAGTTCAAAGTAGTCAAGGGTTCAGTAGTGATATTGCATCCACCATGTTACCTTCCAAACCAAAGCTAGAGGCAGAAAGAGTACTGGATTCCAGAGTACAAAAGACTACAAGGAACAAGGTGTACATGGAGCATCTCATCAAGTGGAAGAATAGGCCTGAATTAGAGGTATCATGAATTAGAGCTATAGACTTAAAGAAGCTAGGCATCTCAGAAGACATTTTTCCACAGGAGTGGCATGACTTTCCTTTGTGGGGGAGTATGGTGCAGGAGAACTTAGGTAGGGCTCAAAGGTGTCCTAGGGTTCCTAATTTTGTTTTGGCTTTTAGTGGTCCTAGCCAAATCACTATCACAATAATTGGACTAGGTGAGTCCTAAGGTGTGTCAAGGTTGATTAGGAGGCCTCAATAGGTCAGTTAGGACCTAAGTGTTAAGGATTGTCCAAGTGGTCCATCTTGTCAATTATGATGACAAAGATTAAATTTATGCATTTTAGGGTCAAATTGGAAAATAAAGTGTTGGGGAGTCCTATTTGAGGTTTTGATTATCTTAGATAGGTTTTTGAGTGAGTTTCACATGATAGTGAGCAAGTTTGTAGTTAAATCCCAAAAGTTGTAAAAGTTGTCAATGTTGTCATTGAAAACATTGACAACATTTGTTACACAATTGCATTTTTGAACAAAGAGGTTTCCTAAATATCTAAAATCATTGAGATAGGGATTTGGTCAACTACATAAGGCCTTCCCCAACCTTGGAAAGAGGTTGGTTCATTTGGTAAAGTTTGTGTACGGACTCTGTAATTGAAGAAATAGTTGCAGTTCCTCAATTTTTGAGCATTTTTTTTGTTTTAATGGATTATATTGATTTCTGTGATTCATGAATATATTAGTGTAGTTAATTTTGAGATTCTTTGTGGTTTTAGATTATCATTTTGTGTGGTTTTAGTTAGGTTTGTAAATTTGTTTTTTTCAAGCCTTGTCGCTGGTCTGAACCAGGCAGGCTATGCAAATGGGGTCATAGCTCATCATTCCATTATGGAAAGTGCACGAGCTCTTGGAATGGGTGAGGTGACTCCTTGTTCCATATGTATGTAGAAGGAGGGGCCCTAGAAAGTGTTTTTTCCATTTTTGCAATGATTCCCTAGGCGAGCCTGTGATGCATGGCTAGGGATTGCAGAGCATTGCAAGTGGTTTACAGTGGGTTGAATGCATTGAATGCTTTAACTTGATATTGTGGAGAGGTAGAGTGGTGAGTGAAGGAGCCCCAAATAAAAGGAGAAGTTTGGTTGAAGAGTTTTAAGTACCAAGAAACCACGTCTTTGTGCAGACAGTCCCATTGTCTTAAAATCTTGAATTTTAGGCATATTTATAGCTTCGTGGTGTACGAACAGTTTGGGGAGTGAAAACTAGTGGAATCTTGAAGGGTTCCATAAAGGGTGTCTAAAAATGGAGTTTTTTTGGGTACATTTTTGGGAGTGTTTGAAGTTATAAGCAAAAAGGTGACCAATTAGGCCAAATTGCTTGTAGCCCTATTTGGGTGTCTTAGAAGGAAAATATTGAACTCAATTAGAGTTCCATTACAAGAAGTGTGGGTAAACATTGGATTGGATCCAATTGACCTAATTTGAATCCTAACTCTCCATATTGTTGTGATCTTGAACCTTATGGGTCAAATAGTGAAGATGGTGTAGGAAGAGAACTATGGCTAAGTGATGTTTAGTTTGATTTCTTTGTTGGTGTACTCAAGCTGAATTGGAGAAGGATCTTGTTGAAAGTATCCTTGTAATTGAGGGTTAGTAAAGAAACCTAGTTAGGCTAGAGAAGAGGCCTTTTGAAGACCCTAGTTGAGATTAGGGTAGAGATAAAGGCTTGTAGTTACATCAGTACCTCCACAATTATAAGATCAACTTGGCACATATGATTGAATAGGATGCCTCTAACAAAGGCACCATTGATTAGTGTCCATATATAAAGAGGGGAGGGCTCCCCACTATACGAATCATCTAGATGGGTGAAATTAATATTTGTAATATATCTTCACTCAATATATTTGTAATATATTTGTAACGTTGTTGAATGAAGTTCCTTTGTGAATGTAATTTTTATATTGATTATATCAAAGTAAAGGATATTGTAGTCACAAATTCCTTGAGTAGGAGAAGGTATGAAGTTTTAGTGTTGATTCTTGGTGTTGACTTGTAGAGTTGTATCCTTGAGATACTTCTTGGTAGCACTTATTATTCAAAAGTGAGAGCATTGATATAGTTTAAAAGAGTTCTGGAAGGAAAATTTGTAGGTTATTAATTAGAGTCAAATGGACTTTTGTGTCACCTTGGTCATATTTGTGTACCACCATTAGGTGATCTTTGTTCCTTGATCATGCTCAAGGTACATCATGCACCTTATTTAGCACATCCTAGTGTCAAGAATATATATGTTGACTTTAGATAGTTCTATCGTTGGGTAGGAATGAGACATGATGTTTCCAATTTTTTGAATAGATGTCTTGGGTGTTAGTAAGTGAAGTAAAAACATTATCATTCAAAAGTTATTTTGCAGTTGCATTCCTTTCCCGAGTATAAATGGGATACAATATCCCTTGATTTTATTTTTGGGCTACCTATATCTAGACATCATCACAATGATATTATGGTTAGTATGGACGATTTATACAAGGTGGATCACTTATCCCGTATGACATATTCATATATTGTTGCATATATAACACGTATGTTCATGAAGGATATAATTTATTTTCATGGTATACCTCACAAGATAAGTTTTGATAGAGATCCAATGTTCACTTTAGCATTATAGAATTCCCTATAGCGTGCTTTGGGTGCTCAAATAAATTTCATTTCTACATATCACCCTAAGACTAATGGACAAATGGGGCAAGAAAATTAGGTTCTTGGGGATATTATTTGTATGTATGTCATGGATCAACAATCATTGTGAAAAGACTATTTGTACATGGTAGATTTTTTATATAATAATAGATACAATAGTTCTCTAGGCATGTATCCTTTTTAGGATCTGTATGGTATACCATGCAGTACACCATTGAGTTGGGATCATTGAGATGAATGTATCATTTTTGGTCCAGAGATGCATAGAAATATGGAGTAGTAGGTTTTCCACATTAGGGAGCATTTGAATACAACTTGGGATTGATAGAAGAAGTATATAGATGCTTGTAGATTGGATCATCACTTCTTAATGGATGACCATTTTTTCTTGAGATTTTTTTCAAAAGAGCCTCATATTTTATCCAAAGGCTCTAAGTTAACACCACATTTTATTGGGTTGTTTGAGATTTTATAGAGGATTGGTCAAGTTGTCTACTACCTGGAATTGCCACCTATTTCAACCTTGAAGGCTAAACATTGATGCTAGAGCATCTTAGGATCTTGGAAATATTGCATCAAAAAAAAAGATTTCATTTTTTTTCTGTTCTATTCCAATTGGGAAGTTTTTGGTGGCGTTCAATCTATACTTGTTATTTTTGGTTGCGATTATGCCATCATGCTCTTGGATTTGTCCTGGAGCTTATCCTATGATTGCAACTCATTTGGTTTAATCACACATGAATTATGGTAGATTGTTCATGTATCAGTCCTATTCTTCATTTCCTAGTTGGTGGTTGGGTTTCCTGATCGGTTTTCAATCTTCCATTTGGTTTTTCTGAGCATGATCATGCTAGTTAACTATTAATTTCAAGCATGAATTTTTTATGTGATCTCTTCACTTAAATATTTCATTGGACGTTGTTCTTTAAGATTTGGGTCTTGATCTATTTGGGTGTAATATATTTAATAATTTCTTACAGAATTTAATCTTTTCAAGGCTGAATCATGATTTTAATTGATTTTTAAACTTACGGGCTTGTTCCTAAGGAGTATGATGATCTCATAATATTATTTGGCATAGCTTGGATGGGATTTGGAGGGTTTCCAATGGTGTAGGAGCACCAAGGGCACAAAGGTGCACTAGAGTCACTGATAGATCCTAGGTAGATCAAGGGTTATTTGAATGTAATAAGACCATATTTTGTCCATTAAATTATTTCTTGGTTATGTTTTTATCATAATGTTTGTAAGTTGGCTAATAGAGCCATTATGTGATGTCAAATGCACAAAGTGCCTAAAATGTAATATTGCAGGGCTAGCAAAATATTGCCTAAAAGGCTTAAGTGAGGGTTTAAGGTGTTTAAATTTAGGATGGGATTCCTAAAATCCTTAGAAAGATTGATTAAATGCATTAATGATGAAATTTTTCAAAGTTGACAACCATGTTGTCAAATAGAAAACAAATAAAAACAACAAACTAAACTGTAACTATCATATAACTAATTGCAAACAATTTGTTAGAGAAGTTGTAATTGTAAACCATCTTGGTAAAGGTTATTTGTAAGGTCTGAGCATGTTTTTGAGGGAGAGAGTGGAGTGTCTTAGGAGAGAGAGGAATTTTAGGATTTTGGGGATGGTATTTGTAGTCGAAGAAACATATGTAATAAAGTTATTGGGACAATAGACAATAATTCCTTGCAAATAGTCTTTTCTCTGCCTGTGAGGAAAAAGTATTTGTTTATTTTGAAGTTCCAATGATTGCATAAGGCTCTCCCACTTTTTGTCTTGAATGTGTCTTGTGGGAGAAGCCTATCCTTGTACCATATGTATCCATATGTGTTCGTATGCAGGGATATGAAGGGGGTGGAAGATAGAGGTCTTTGATTGAGAGAAAGTATTGTTGCTCGGTTGCAGTGTTGGTTGAGGGCTATTGGAAAGTTGACACTCAGGATGTATATGGCCTATTTTGTGTTTTAATTAAGGAAACAAATTCATATGAAGTATTAACAGTAAATTTTGAAGATCAAAATTGGCTAAATATAGAAAACAGAGCAGTACATAGATATACAGTTGATCAGAGCACCAACCCATGTGTGTATGATCAAGTCAGACTATACGCGTTCATACCTAAGATATTTTTTTGTGTTTACCCTATACATGAATCGTACGGAATGACAGTACAAACAAGTTACAGGAAGATTAAGTGCCACTAACAGTTCAAAAAATAGAGTATGGAGCCGACCTCAGATTTTGGATTAGCGTATAATATTTTGTTTTGTAAAGGATATGCACCTATTCTAATAAGTTTGTAATTATGTCTTAAACACTCATGTAAACATTCTTAATCCAATTTTTTTAGAAAGGTTGTGTATGTTATTTTTGGGCCGACTAAGGTCTTGTTTTTAGTCGCGTCTATTCAGGCATGTATATATACTAGACATGCACTTTTGTATTAAGGGTGTCGATGAAAAATAAGTAGAGAAGATATTCAAAAGAACAGTATAAGGAAATAAGTATGAAGTAGAATTCATGAAGAGATCAAAGCATCAGTGCATAAATGGAACTGATCAGACAATAGTGGAATTACAATAGTTCATCTTTTGATATAGTATATATCTATCACTTGAAGGTTGTAGCCTTCATCTTATTGAGCAGTGAGCTTTGGCAGTGAGCCAACTACCTTTAACAGGGTTTTGAAAAGACTCTTAATAGGGTCATTGTACTTGCATTATAAAAAATACTCCTAACAGGGAAAAGGAACTCTAACAAGTTCATTAGACTAGTACAATCATTTGTGGGTACTAAATGCCACTGGGGTTTTCCTTTGATCAAGTTTTCCATGTAATCATATCTTGTGTTATGAGCTATTGTGTTATGCTTCAATTTTCATTTATTTGTGTTAAGTTTCAAATTTGTGAAAGAAAGATATAGTAACAAACACTAATTCACCCCTCCCTCTCAGTGTTTCTAACAATTGGTATTAGAGATTTGGTCCTCTGAATGAAAGTTTAACCACTTGAGGAGATCATGGATTCAGCAGTAAAGAAACATCTGAAAAAGAATCTTGAAGCAGCCCTTGATGATCTTGACAGATCTGAAAAAGAAAATGAAGAATTTAAACTAAAATTTGATGGCTCCCAAATGCCTATAAAAAAATTAAGGAAAGATCTGAAATATTGCTCTACAAATGATTTGGGAAAAATGGTCAAAAAACTAAATGAAGAGAACATGTCTTTGAAAGATAAGATTGAGGACCTGAATGAACAGCTTACAGATAGCCTAACAGCTATTTAAGAAAAGACCAAAGAAAGAAAACAATTAGATGATGAACTTATGCAAGCAAATATGAAGATCTTAGTGTTGGAAAATGTTGGTTGTATTTCCTATTTTTGCTGCTTTGCCCTGTTCTTTGTCCTGCTCTCTGAAAATTTTCAGGTTTTCATGCTTAAACCTTGCCAAAATTGCTAAAACCCTGAAAAACCCTGGCAACTAAGTGTTAAATGATGCATTTGAAAACCCTAGGTCATGTCTTAGATTTTAACGTTACCTTTTTCAGTCACTTAAGACATGTGATTTAAGTTAGGTCGCCTGATCGCATTATCCAGAAAGAATATGCTAAATCCTTTCTTGACTTCACTTTTGTCTTATGTCGCATAGTCTCATTATGAAATGGAATATTCCTTCAGTTTCTCAAGACTTAGTGATATCTTATCAGTCGGGTAGTCGCATTAACTTTGTGTTATGAGCTTTAAAAGAAATGGGACCCACTACTCAGTCGGGTGATCGCAAGAGAAGTCAAAAGGTCAAAGAAACGTCATCAGACTTCATGATTCACTTCATGTCGCATGATCGCTAGATCAGGTCATGATAAACAGTTAAGTATTCCTTCAGTTGCGTGGTCTCGAGATCAAATGACGGTTAAGGGATAACAGCCCCGATTCCGCGACTAACTATTTCGTGTTAGTGATTTCCCTCAGTCGGGATGTCGCCAGAACAAGAGTAATGACTCAGCTTTCTAGTGTACATCGAATGGAAAAAAGAACAGATGACATCTGTCATAAGATGAATAGTTGTCGAGTGGTCGCTTGAAGGAGGAAATGGATCACGCGATAAAGAGACTAAGGTATGTTTACCTTTAGTCGCAAGGTCTCCAGATGACTTAAGGGCATGAAGAAATATACAGCGATTAAACGACAATTTTTTGATGAACAAATTAGAGGATCTGACGGTGGTCACGATGTCTGGAGATAAAAGTGCCCCAGGGAAAAGGTCCTCCTGACTTGGTGATTAGGTCATGTCGCGAAGTCGCTTTAAACAGAGAAAGGGTATGTTTTAATGACAAAATCAAATTTAAGTTATCACCCGACTCAGCGACTAAGGTTGTCGTGTAGTCTTAAGAAAGAATATGAGCATCCAGCGACTTAGTGATAACTTAAAAAGGTAAAAAAGCAATGGTTTGTCACCAAGTCTGGAGAAAGATGATGAGTTAGTGTTAACTCCATGTGACTTTAATTTCACTAATGTCACCTAATCACTAGATGGACTTGGGTCAACCAGGATAAAGGATATACTATTGTCGCCAGGTCTGGAGATTAAACCATGGTAAGGAAATAATGCTCGCGACAAAGACACTTCCTGCAGTTGCGAGGTCGCCAGATCTTGAGATCTAAAATGCGGCGCCAATTGGATGACATGACAGAACAGATCTCTCGGCGGCCAATCAGATACATGAATTTTGATTACTGTGCACAAAAGGTAGCTGAGATGTATGATAGACAAAAAATCAGAGGATGCCATGTCAGCTGTCTTAAACGTTTGATCATTGCGCCAAAGATTCATAATTTCAAATTCAATTTTCTGTCAACTTCGTGCAACTACGGCTAGGTTTTTGAAAGCTCATGGCAGGGTAACTTAATTGCAGAACTGACGTTTCCGAATCATGAGCCATGTACTCTGAATCAAAATGCCTATAAACAGATGATCATGCTTTCATTCTTGTTCACCGTGCTTTCAGATTTCAGAGCTAAGTTGATTATTTTTTGTGAAAAGTGATATTCAGAGTAGTGCAGTATTTTGTAAGGTGATAAGAAATTTCTAAGAGTTACAGAGAATTGTGTTCAGAACAGATAGTTGATACTGGGGAATTGATTTGTTTTAGTATCAAGGAATTTTAAGATATCACAAGGATGAGTAGAGCTGTAAGCGTGGCTTCTACAAGTGGAGGCAGTGGAGAGGAGCAAAAAGGAAAACCTAGCTTCTCAGACGAATTTCTTCAGCTTCTGCCAGGTTCAACACAAAACAAAAAGATTGATGCTGGTGTCTTCAAAGATGATT
>MU226592.1:656779-693749 GCA_018584345.1 Thuja plicata | reverse complement strand
AAATGAGTAAAAAAATCACACAACCAAATGAATGCAAGTGACCACAAGGCACCAATTACAACAATGCCCAACTGGGTGTGCTGGATCTGGGTTTTTCACCCAAAGGTTGACTGACAAAGAAGGAACCTTAATATTCCCAAATTGAAATAATGACAAAGGAAGACTCATGCAAGGGCCTTAGTACTATCTCCATAACAACAACCATCAAGGATTTGAGGGAACGCTTAGACCTATGAAGCCATGTGAATTCAATGCCCGGTACCTGCAAGCCTGCATCATAGAGAAGAAATACATGTGCATAGATATACATATAAGAAGGCATTGTAGATAGATGACCAGGATCGATACATCATGTGGACCTCAGCTATGTGAGTACTTATGAATTCGTCCTAAATCATGCAAACACATCATGTATATATACACACACCAAGCATGTAGCATCATCCTAGTGAAGGTTAGAATCTTGAGCATTGGGTTAGTATCTAATCGATACTAATAATAAATCAACCTAATCATGAGACATATCCCAAATCATCAAGTGACATACAAGATTCATAAAAAGTAACCTTAACAGAAGAAAATATAAATAATCACTTATATATATCCATATATAACATCCTAACTATATTCATAAAGGTCTTGAAGCTCCTCAATACATACACAGAGATAAAAACATACAAAAACTATACCTTTAGATAGTATGTCTGATATTAGAATCCTCGGGTACTGGTTTATGAAATCATTATAAAAAAACTATCATAATAGATCAAACAAGTATCATGAACAACTTAAGCTGTAAGAAAACATTGAAAGATATTACTTCGTTCAAAAACACAAAACTTATATTAGGGTTAGAGGGGTATTACATTGGTAAAGAACTTCTCTTTAGGTCTCAACTCATTGAAGATTGGTTTGACAATTCTGAAAGAGTTAGCATGAAAAGGTAGGAAAGTAATAGAAAATTACATGGACAGAGGAAAATTCACTTCTAAGCACATCAAGAATATTGAAGAGCCAGATATCTTGGTTGAAAACATAAGGCAATCGGTTGAAACATCCTCCCAAGACATCAATATCTGCAACAATATCTATCAAGGATATATAGACAAGATTAAAAAAGATAAGATGGAGATCAGCAAGATAAGGATGAAGTAGACCCAAATGAGAAATTCACTTGCACCCTCCTTAGTTGTTTTGAATGAGAACATCAAATAGATAGTTGCAACCATTGTCACATATGATCAAGGACCCTGCATTGATCTGACAAAGATGGAGAAGCTTACATATGCCTTATGCACCCATCTTTAGACAGTTGATGCACTGAAGGCATTTTGGTAGCAAGAGATCAAGATACTTCAGATTGCGTATCCAGATGTGTACTTGGAGTAAGTACCTAGAGAATTAAAAAAATTTTATGCCTTTGTCATTAATGTCAAAGGGGGAGTAGTGTATCTATATAATGAGTATATAGCCAAAGTTATGATATAAAGTTTTTTCTTGTTAAGTCAAAGTTTAAGCAACTTGGCCACATTCCTTTGTTTCCATTAATGACAAAGAGGGAGATTGTTGGAAAGTTGACTCTTAGGATGTATATGGCCTATTTTGTGTTGTCATTATGTCAACAAATTTATATGATGTTTTGACAGTAAACTTTGAAGATCAAAACTGGCTAAGTATAGAAAATAGAGAAGTACAGAGATATACAGTTGATCAGAGCACCAGCGCACGTGCGTACGATCACGTTAGACTATGCATGTTCATACCTAAGCTCTATGATATGTTTTTTTTTTTCCCATATACAGACATGATACAGAATGACAATACAGAGAAGTTACATGAAGATTAAGTGCCACTAACAGTTCAGAAAATAGAGTATGGAGCTGACCTCAGATTTTGGATTAGAGTATAATATTTTTTTTTGTAAAGGATATGCACCTATTATAATAAGTTTGTAATTATTTCTTAAACACTCATGTAAACACGCTTAAGCCAATTGTTTTGGAAGCATTGTGTATGTTGTTTTTGGGCTGACTAAGGTCTTGTTTTAGTTGCATCTATTCAGGCATGTATATATACTAAACATGCACTTTTGTATTAAGGGTGTCAATGAAAAATAAGTAGAGAAGATATTCAAAAGAACAATATAAGGAAATCAGTATGAAGTAGAAGTCTTGAAGAGATTAAAGTATCAGTGCATAAATGAAACTAAATAGACAACAGTGTCATTACAGTAGTTCATCTTTTGATTTAGTATATATCTATCACCTGAAGGTTGTAGTTTTCATCTTATTGAGTAGTGAGCTCTGGCAGTGAGCCAACCACCTTTAACAAGGTTTTGTAAAGAATCCTAATAGGGTAATTGTATTTGCATTGTAAAGAATTCTCCTAACAGGGCAAAGGAACTCTAACAAGTTCATTAGACTAGTACAATCATTTGTGGGTACTAATACCCACGGGGGTTTTCCTCTAATCAAGGTTTCCCTGTAATAATATCTTGTGTTATGAGTTATTGTGTTATGCTTCAATTTTTATTTATTTGAGTTAATTTTCAAATTGATGAAAGAAAGATATAGTAACAAACACTGATTCACCCCCCTCTTAGTGTTTCTAACAAGGGCATCAGTCATTGAAGGGCTTCAGACTATTTTTGGGTTGGAGTGTTAGCCAAGGGGATTGGTTATTGAAGGGCTTGAGACTATTTCTCTATTGCAGTGTTGGCCAAAGGGCTCAATCAGTGAAGAACTCAAAAAAATTGTTGAAGAAACTAATGTATTTGAGGGAAATTTATTTTGTGTACAAAGATGTAGAGCCTATGTTGGCATAAGGCATTGTGTTAACTCTAATAGACTATGGTGTGGCTTGGATCAAGGAGAATGATCCTATGGAAGAAGTCATTTTGGTGTTGTGGGAACACTTGTGAAGTCCCACAAGAAACTAATAATACAAATTCCACCTAGGGCCTCTGCATCAAGTGGTATTAGAGCCTAGGAGAATCCTAAGTTGAAGTGGTGGAGAATATTTCTGGGATTTTGAATATTCAAGGTCCTTTGTTGATGCTTAGAGTTGAAATATCCTTTGAGAGTTTTCCAAAGTGGTGGCTTGACATTTGAAATATCCTAGATTGGTGAAGATGTACCTGAAAAAGTTAGAGAAAGAGGTGAACAATTCTCTTAAATAGTTTTTGGCCAATGAGATAAAGAGATGAAAAGAGGAAGAAGAAGAAAGAAGAGGAGAGAAGGTTGAGAAGCCTTGAAGAGGCTTTGGAAAAGAACCAGAAGAATCTTGAGTGAATTATAAAACTCCTTGAACAATCAACATATGAATAAGATGAACATGAGTAGCAGATTGCACATGAAGAAGTGGATAAACCTAAGGGAAAAGAGGTTCTAGAATCTGAATCAGAGGTACAAGAGGAAGATGTTGATGGTTGCAATAGTTAATCAAGTCATGAAGGGATTTAATCTAAAGAAATTATTAGTGGGGGAAATACTATGTCGTTTGGTGATGAATGATGGAAAACATCAATTTAGCATGGATAAAGAGGAATCGAAAATGACTAGTGAGTTGTTGGTATGCCTAGGTGAATGGCATGGTGAAGATCAACAAGAGATGGTAATAGGTGAGGAATAACCTGACTGTGGGGTTATTGGTGGGGCTCAAAAGATAGTCATGAATGCCAAGGAAGAATTGGAATGCCAAGAGGAGAGGCATGTGATCCAAGATGCATTGGTCTCAATGGGAAGAGAATTCAAATTTGAAGACAATGAAGAGTTGCAGATGGCAGCAGTGGTCTCATGACATGAAACTAAGACTAGAGTAAAGATGAACGAGTGCATTGTGAGGCAGCATTGAAAGAGGATGCCATGGATCATTAATGATGATATTTTCAAACCAAGGGTGAAAATAAAATGATTTTGTTTTCTTACATTGTTTTGTTTGCAGGCTTCCAAGAGGACTTGGAAAATTTTAAAGCTGAGGGGTATGGTGTAGCACTAGGGTCACTGATAGATCCTAGGAGGGTGTTTAAGACAATCATGGCCAAAAAGGGTCATTTGAATGTAATAAGACCATATTTGGTCCTTTAAATGATTTTTTGATAATAATATTTGTAAGTTGGCCAATAGATCCATTATGTGATGTCAAATGCACAAAGTGCCTAAAAATGTAATATTGCCTAGGCTGGAAAAATATGGCTTAAATGACTTAAGTGAGGGTTTAAGGTGTTTAGAATTAGGATGGGATTCCAAAAATCCTTTGAAAGGTTGGTTAAATGCATAAAGGATGAAATTTATCTAAGTTGACAACCATGTTATCAACTAGACAACAAAGATAAACAACAATCTAAACCTTAACTGTCATATAACTGACTGCAAACGGTTTGAGAGAGAAGTTGTAACTGTAAATCATCTAGGTACAAGCTATTTGTAAGGTATGAGAATATTTTTGAGGGAAAGAAAGGAGTTTCTTGGGGGAGAGAGGAGTAATAGGAGTTTGGGGAAGGTATTTGTGGTTGAAGAAATAGATGTAATAATTTTTTTAAGAAAATAGAAAATATTTCCTTGCAAACACTCTTTTCTCTACCCGTCAGGACACAATCTTTGTTAAGTTTAAAGTTCCAATGATTTCATAAGGATCTCCCACTTTCTATGTTGAATGTGTCTTTTTTTATATTCCTATCCTTGTACCACATGTATCCATATGTGTTTGTATGTAGGGATATGCAGGGGGTGGAAGATAGAGATCTTTGATTGAGAAAAAATGTTGTTGCTCAGTTGCAGTGTTGGCAAAGGGGCTCATTCATTGAAGGGCTTGGGACTATTTCTTGGTTGCAGTGTTGGCCAAGGGGCTCAGTCATTGAAGGGCTTGGGACTGTTGCTCGGTTGTAGTGTTGGCCGAGGGGCTTGGTCACTCAACAAACTTGTTGAAGACACTGATGTATTTGAGGGACATTTGTTTTTTGTAAAAATATGTAGAGCCTATAGTGGCATAAGGAATTTTGTGCACTCTGATAGAGTATGATGTGGCTTAGATTAAGGAGAATGATCCTTTGGAATAAGTTAGTTTGGGGTTGTGGGAACACTTGTGAAGTCCCTCAAGAAACTATTGATTCAAAGTCCACCTACGACCTCTGCATCAAGTGGTTTAAGAGCCTAGGAGAATCCTAGGTTGAAGTGGTTGAGAAAATTTCCAAGATTTTGAAGATTGAAGGTCCTTTGTTGATTCTTAGAGTTGAACTATCCTTTGAGAGTGTTCTAAAGTGGTGGGTTGACATCTAAAATATCCTAGACTGGTGAAGATGTACTTGACAAAGTCAAAGAAGGAGGTGAACAATGTTCTTAAAGAGTATTTGGCCGATGATAGAAAGAGATGTAAGAGGAAGAAGAAGAAAGAAGAAGAGGAAAGGTTGATAACACTTGACAAGGCTTTGGAAGTGAATCAAAAGAAGTTAGAGTGGATTGTATCACTCCTTGAACAAGTAGAAGATGAAGAAGATGAAGATGGGTAGCAGATTGCACATGAAGAAGTGGATGGACCTAAGGGAAAAGAGGTTCTACAATTTGAATCAGAGGTACAAGAGGAAGATGATGATGGTTGTAGCAGTAAATCAAGTCATGAAGGGCTTGAATTTGAAGAATTTCTTCAAGAAGGGGTAGTACTATGTCCTTTGGTGATAAATGGTGGAGAAAAAAAAGGTAGCATGGCTAAAGAGGAAGCTACAAAGAATAGTGAGTTGTTGGTATGCCTAGGTGAATTACACGGTGAAGATCAACAAGAGATGTCAGTATGTGAGGAAGAAATTGACTATGGGGTCATTGGTGGGGCACCGATGATAGTCACGAATGTTGAGGAAGACTTGGAATGACAAGAGGAGAGGCATGTGATTCAAGATGCATTGGTCTAAATGGGAAGAGACTTCAATTTTGAAGACAATGAAGAGTTGCAGATGGCAACAGTGGTCTCATGGCATGAGAATAAGACTAGAGTGAAGATGAACGAGTGTATTATGAGGCAACATCAAGAGAGGATGCCATGGATCATTAATGATGATATTTTCAAACCAAGAGTTAAAATCAAATTATTTTGTTTGCTGACATTATTTTGTTTGTAGGTTTCCAAGACAACTTGGAAAATTTTAAATCTGAGTATGGTGCAGGAGCACCAAGGGCACAAAGATGCACTAGGGTCACTGATAGATCCTAGGGGGAGTTTAAGACAATCATTGCCATAAAGGGTCATTTGAATGTAATAATACCATATTTGGTCCTTTAAATGATGTTTTGATCATAATGTTTGTAAGTTGGCCAATAGAGCCATTATGTGATGTCAAATGCACAAAGTGCCTAAAAGTGTATTATTGCCTAGACTGGAAAAAATTGCCTAAAAGGCTTAAGTGAGGGTTTAAGGTGTTTAGAATTCGGATGGGACTCCTAAAAGCCTTTGAAAGGTTGATTAAATGCATAATGAATGAAATTTTTTGAATTTGAGAACCATGAGGTCAACTAGACAACAAATATAAAAAAACAAACTAAACTATAACCGTCATATCGTAGACATCAAAAATCATCCTTATATTAATTTAATTAATATCCTTGAAACATTATAGTTAATTTTAATTAATTAAATATATCTGCTATATTATTTTATCTATTTAATTAAATTTATTTAATTAAATATGATTCTCCTTCTATAGTATCTAAATTTAATTTAAATATTATCCCCTTTAATGTATTAAATCTTATTTATATACATTTCTACATTAAATCCCCTTTTAAATAAATCTCAATTTATTTATTCCCTCACATTTCTAATATTTCTCTAAACCAAGATTAAATTTAAATCTAATTTGAATCATTAATCTAATCCTAGCCTAATGACCTATTAATCCTTCCTAGAAACCTATTATATTCCTACCCTACCACCCATCACACTCATCCTAATAAAGCTACTTGCTAATTAAACCTACTTATTAGGCTAAAAAGGTGATTCCTACACCTTTTTAGTGCTAATGAGCTTCTCACACATGTGTGAGCAACCCATCCCAAGGAAGCCACCCGACTTCCTTAAATGTGACCACCTTTTTGTCCCCCACTCCTTTCTCCAAGGTTTTCTCACAACTGTGTGAGCAACCCTTAGCCACTCAAACCTTAAAGGCTTGAGTTTGACTTTAGTGTGGCATGTCCTTTTTCCCTTGTGTCCTCTATGTGGAATCTATGTGGATGCCACATGTGTCCCACCTCATCCAAGTCGTTCCCTTCCCTCCAAAAATCTATAAATAGAGGCTCTTGCCAAGAGCAAAGCATCAATTATTTTTGTATTGTTATCATGCTAGTTTCATTTTCGGATTTCTTTGAGCATTTTAGCATTCTATTTTATTTCAATTTTGAATCCATTTAGATATTACATATTAGGAATAATGGTAAATGAATCTTGAATCATGCATAACATTGTAACTTAGTTTTACATTTGCATCATCATCTTGGTAAAGGCTTGAGACAAGTTCCTCATACTTGTTCTTGATCCCTTTGTCATACTCTTTAGTTTGCATTCCAATCATTATCCAATCATAGTGAGATTTAATTTATTGTCTTGGGAGAGCACACCCACATTCCTCTCTAAGATAAAATCAACAAGCCTTGGGTGTACTTGTTTGTCTCATCAGAGGTTGTGGTGTAAACTTCTTGTCTTTTTTAATATTTCATTTAAATATGCTAATCCTTGTTGGATTTAATGGCTAATATTTATGTTTGCATGTTTTAGTTTTTTTTTGGACAGGTAACTTTATATCACATACATTTTTGCACGCTCGGTGGGACCCATGTCCCTTAAAATTTGAAATATTTTGAAATTTCCATTTTTTTTGTCACGTTCTGGAAATCATCACGTAGAGCTGTCTCTACCCTAGAATGGTCATCTGCGCTTAAAAACCATCATTTGTGTAGAACAACCATCGGCGCTTAAAAACTGTTGTCTTTGCAGAATTCTGTTGTCTGCACATATTATTGTCTATGCTCTTAATCGGCCGTCTGCGACCTGTGATTTTTGTCTCCACATTTCTTGCATTTTAAACTAGTTCTGAGATATGGGTATTTATTGAATGATTTCTTGAGAATTCTTATTTATCCTTCAGACCAATTTCAGCACCAGTTCTATATTTAAAATATATCATTTAAGTATAAGTGACATACTTTAAGATATATTTTAAATATATACTTTAAGGATGTTTGAGAGTGGTTTCAAGTTCATAGGAGTTAAGATGTAGATTCTAGTTTTTGAGGGTTTTTAAGAAATTTCAGACTTAGTAAAATTTTAGGAAAATCAACATATTGTCTCTAGCATGATTCTAGTGGACTATTGATTGTAACCTTATGTATCCACCTTGTCACAAAAGACATTTATTTTTTTGTTGATTTCAAGTGTTACTAATCTGTTTGCCTTTTGCAGCATTTCAGAGTTGAAGACTTTAAGATTACTAATATTTTTCATCCAGGTTTCCTTGGATTTTAATGGATTTGGGAATGAACTTGTAAGATTTAAACACTAGTCTTTGAATTCATGTTGCTTAAAGGAATTAATCACATCTAATCTTGAATTCATAAGGGAATGAACCTTACAAAATCTTTAATGACTTAAGAAAAAACAATCACACCTTTCTTACATGCTTTCCTTCTTGATGTGTGGAAAATAAATTGAACTTGCATGCTTGACCATACTATTGTGTCTTTTTCTTAGGTAGAAAACACTTAGTTTTTCTAATTAGATTAAACTTGTAAAATAAACTCTTCTTGGTGTGTTTGAAGAAGTATTTTTCAACACTTCTTTTGAGCTATTTTTCATTAGATAGATCCCTTAATCTATGTGACCCTATGATTAAACTATAGTCGTATCATCTCCCCTCACCATTCTGGAACTTAGGTGAAGATAAATCTTAGCTTAATCTAGCTTCTAGAGAGGCTTGTCTAGAGGGTGCATTTCCCCTTTAGAGGATGAACTCAAATCGGTAAATATCCTAGCCGGTATAGAAATGAGATACTAAACAAAAACTTGTCTCAATTCCACCAAGCTCAGATGTGTTGTGTGGATGATAGTTCAGATCAGGTTAATAGTGCCTAAGGAGCCAACATAGTGCACTAGAGACTTAAGTGTCTCACATGCGTACAAACTGGTTGGAGGGACACCACAAATCTTACTAGAAATTGTTAATTAGTAGTATACCTGATTCACCTTTGAACAATGACTTATTATAGTGCAAGGGGAGGGAAGATTCTCCCCCAACATTCCCATCATACATGTCCCAGGGTATTGTGTTGCAAAAGAGATCTTTGTAGCACAACAATAATACCTGGAAAAAGCAAAAACATGGGCACCCTTCCAGGGGTGAAACTATTGTGTGAGCCAAAGGACTACCAAGTAATGGGCCTATAATATTTCATGAGAAGCCAATTCCTTAAGGTAGCTATTTTTTGTATTGTCTTCATTTTGTTAAACCATGTAAAAACATAAGTGGCTTGAAAGGGTTAATTGAACATACATAACAAAATATCAAAATTTTATCAAAATCCCCAAAGTCACAATTGCTTGTCTCTAGCAAGGTTGCTTTGTCCCTTCTAGGACTATTTTCAGACATGTGTCTTTAATAACTGTCATTTATGCCCAAAATCTGAGTCAAGGTATACTTAGTGTAGTCAATTCCTTTGATGTATGCTGAAAATCAATTCTTTCCAATGAACAAATTGACCTAAAAAGTCTAAAATTAGTCAAAATCCTACATTGTCATCTCCACATCAACCCACTTCTTCATCATCATCATAATTCTTATCCTAATCACCTATTCCAAGTCATTTTTATTCTTCTTAGTCATTCTAATATTTCCATACTAAACATCCAAAATCTTCCTAATCCTCATCCAAATCATCTCTCTAATCCACATCAACATCCTCGTTCTTAATCCAATCTAATCATTCATCTTCCTCCAACCTAATCCACTCATAATTCTTCTAATCCAATCCACTTGTCAACCTCATATCATTCTATCCAATCCTAATCTAATTCATCTTCCTCTTCATCCAAAACCAATCACACCTTAATTATTCCCTTGTCCTCAAACATCCCCCATCCATCTTTCAAAGTTCATCGATTCTTACTTTAAAATCTTCATTCACATCACCTTCTAATTCCAATTTTCATAAAATATTCTACTTTTGTCTTAGGATAACCATCATAATCCTTGGAGTTTAATCCCTTTTATCTTGATTAACCCACATCCAACCATATTCAAGATTAACCCACATCAAATCAAACTTCATATTTCACACCTTCATCAAGATTTTCATCTCAAATCTTAGGTTGAAATATTTATCAAGGTATTTCATAGACCTTCATCATTAGCAAGAATCTATTTGAATCATATTGCTTTGAGAACATCAGTTCATGTCAAGCAGTTAATTCTCTTAGTCATATCCTATTTTTCTTGGGGATCATCAGTCTATCTCCAAGTAGAAGAAGATATCATCATCCATGTCAATCCTTTGTTTGCACTATCATAGGTCTTGTTTCACCTAGGTTTGGCTCAAACCTTTAAATCTAAATCCGAATCCAAATCAAATCAAATCCAATCTTGAGGCCCTGCCTTCATATCCAATCAATCAAAATCAATCAAATGAAAATCCTTGAGGCCACGCGCTCTTAAATCAAAACAAAGTTCAAATTTGCTCCTAGGTCCTAAGTTAATATTTCATTCCTCCTAAAATATTTCACTTCATCCACTCTAAATATAAATCTTCATCTGCATCATATTCTAAACCAATTCCAAAACACCTCATTTAAACATCATGAATATGGATTGATTTCACAAAAAGGTTGAGGACTTTAACATGCTAAAACCTACACCTCAAACCATACCTCCAATCCATCCCACCTACCAAATCAATCCTCAATGCCTCATATTCAATCCCAATTCATCTACCATTTCTTATCCTTCCTCTAACTTTGACAAGGGAAATCCATCTCATTATTCCTCACCAACACATGATTCCCTCCATAGTTACCTTGCCCAAGAAAAACAAGAACTTCAAAAAATTTTCCTCCATATAAAAAATGAAATTTTTTTACCTCCATCTAATCCTATACCTCCATACAATCCTAATCCTCAAAATACTACATCATCCCCATCCTACACTACCTTTTCCATTGACTGGATCCAAGGACTAGCAGAAACGTATAAATCCCCACATCAAGTTGTGCAATAACCCCAAGTCATGAAGCCAACACCATCCCTTCCAAATCAAGACATAGCCCAGTATCATAAGCCTCATGAGTCTTCCATCACTCCATCTGCCCCAGGAAGGTATTTTGCATCTCTCCATTTTATCAAAGTTAAAGCTTCCACTACATCCATCACACCATCGGCACAAGTCATAAAACATCAAGACCCTACTCCAAAGCATGAAAAAATGGATTCATCTCCTCTAGATCTAAGCATTCCCTCACCTCATGAACCCTCTCCACATTTTTACACCCATCTAGGTGAAGATTCTATCCTTCCATACCAAGATACCCTTGCCTTCCTCAGTTCAACTCATGATCCTATTCCCAATCTAGAGAAAGACATTTCTTATACCTTTCCATTTGAAGATTCCATCCTTCCATCTCAAGAACCCCCTCATGATCCCATCCCCAATCAAGATCAAGACATCTCTTGCATTTCATCCCCTAATAATTACCCTCCATGTCAAGATCAAATTACTCCATCTCATGATTCCATCCCCTCCACTCCATTACATGATCACCTTCCATACCATCATCCCATCATCCCTTTCATTCCACCACATAATCATCCCCAAAGTCAAGATCAAAGTACCCCTTTAACTTTATGTCATGATCCCAATCGTCCACAAATTCCCATTGCACGTATCCAATCAACCCATGAACCTCATACATCTAAGCTCAATTCCTCTAACCTTATATAACATGGCTTCTTTCAAGATCCTATCATCCCATCACATGGACTCGCATCTTGTGTTCAAAATAATAAGTATTCCCTTGGAAATAGGATGTCTCAAGATGTTGGTAAACCTTCTACCCCTCCTTTCAAATATCCCCATCATCCATTTTCCAAACCCATTTTGGTCCCTTATGTTCCAAACACCATCCCTTCCTCATCCACATCTATTTTGGGTCCTTATGTCCAAAAACCAAATCCTTCCTGCCTTCTATCCATTTTGGGTCCTTAGAAATCTCCACCCCCATATCCAAGTCCACCATCACATCACCTCAAATAATTAATAAAGATCAACAAAGGCACACATCATTGAATTCCTTCCAACATTTACCCTTCATTATTCCATCTATAAAATCTCCACACCATCTATCTCATACACCCATACCCTATCTAATGGAAGAAAATTAGATGCCAAAGCTAAAATGCATAAAGCCATAAATCCACAAAAATTCAAGCATCAACATGTCCTATCTAAAAGACATGATCAAGAAAAGAAAAATATGATCTAAACGAAAGAAAAATTCAAATGGTCACAAAGGCCCAAAAATAAAAATAAATTCATGTAGATTCCAAAGATGTTCATTGAAGCAATGCATATCAAAGAAAAATCAAACTTGGCATCCAAACTTGTTAATCCAATATATTTCTCTACTCACAAGTCCTTCAATCCTCCATTTAAACATCCTCCATTTTCCAAATCCATTTTGGGTCCTTACATCCCCAAATCCACATCTTCTCTTCCATCTCCTTCACACTCCACTCATCCAATACTCCATCACCCTTCAAGGTGTGCACCAATGATGATCTTTCCAAATCCTTCATCTATTTATTCACCAGCTTTCCAACCTTCCATTCATTATCCACAAATCCTTCCCCATCCTTCCATCCCATTAATCCAACCTTACGCATAAACCCTTATCCCCCCTCCATATCCACCATTTTTTCATACAATCCCACCAACATCTATGAGCATATATCTAAAATGTCTTGGTATATAAAAAAAAATGTCCTAAAAAAATCATCATCTTGGTGAAAACCTGGCAAACAGGCTCCTGGATGATACAAAAAAAAGTGGACATATCAGGGGATACCATCCATGGAACTAGATACTTGAGTCCCTTTACCATATTCCTTATCATGTATTCATTATCTTTAAAATCCACTCATATATCCTCATCCCCTTGCACTCTACACTTGGGGGTAAGCTCCATCCATACTATTCTACCATACATCTACTATTCATTGCCTTACCCATACATCCTCCATTTCCCATCTTTGATCTTGACTATCACATCCATTTCATCCATCCATATACACCTACCATGTTCCTCATTCATTATTCATCCACTATTTTTTATCTTCACATCTTATCCATTCCCTCCATCCACATCCTTCATGTTACTTATTCATTATTCATCCACCATTCATAATCCTATATCAGTCCATCCTCCTTCCCATGTCTTTGATCTTGGTTATCCCATGCATTTACTCCCTATATTATCCATTATCCTATTCAATTTTTATCCTCCTTATCATATCCCCCATCTTATTCATATCCTCCATCTTAAACCCCTTATCCAATTCCATGTCTCTTTCATGTCCTTGTTCTTTCTTAAAAAAAATAGAGGCACTTAAACATCCATACATGCTTTGGAAAATACAAGTCTTTATCCCCTCCATACACCTCATTTATACACTATACATCCATCTCACATAGCCTCTATATGTGTGTGTATTTTTTGGACCTACAAGATAAAACACAACACTTCAATATATCATTGAATTAGTGAGATAAACATGAAATAACAAAGGAAAAGCACATATACATCACAAAAATTGACATATTGCTCCCTATCTAAGAAGAGTATGAAACATGCTATAATTTTCCCTTAGATTATGCATAAATTAGTGAAACATTCTTGCTTAGAATGGAAGATTTTAAGAATGCAAGCTAATTGCTCGAACAAAGTTCGTTTTAGATCCCAAAGAGATTATGAAATTACCACCAACAAAATGTATTTATGATTCTAAAAAAATAGAGAAGCATAATGATGTAATTAAAATTCTAAAATTAGGGGCCCATTGAGCTCAAAACTGATTCCTTTTATAGAAGAATTTGAGGAATGAGAGGTCAGGATTCAGTTATGAAGAGAGGTGGAGATTGAATCATTGGTCATCTAAGTGAGGTGATACAAGTGATTTAACCCTCATTGGCTAATGGATTAAATTTCCATTATTCAAGTGAGGAGTTGTAATTAGGAGGTTTTATTTAATTCCTTTTAATTAATTACCTTAGGCATGTATTTAATTATTTTTAATTTAATTTGCTAAGTAAATTAATATAAATTAATGATAAGATCACTAGAAAATTAAATTTGATTTAAACGAATTATGACAATTAATTGAAGAATTTTCTTGACATAATTAAGGGGTATGATCATACTTAGGGAAAATAGGGTCTCTGGTCAGAGTAGACCAAATTAGGGTGGTTAAGTTTTCCCCTCTTTGAATTGATGTGCGAGCATCACATTGATTCAAAGAATGTTTGATTTTGACTTCAGAAAGTTTGATAATTCCGCACTTGATTGAACAAAATGTCTGATGAGATCAGTCTCACACTTGATTGAACTAAGAATGATAGTATTGAATTTGAACTTGATTGAACAAAGGTCAATAAAAAAAAGATCTTAAAGATACCAATTATGAACTTGATCGAAAGATAATTGATAATACTGAATCTGAACTTGATCGAATGAAGGTCAGTACGAAACTTCCAGGAGCTCTGAGGTATGAATTTTGAACTTGATCGAACGAGAATTGATAATATTGACTCTGAACTTGATCGAATGAAGTTCAGTACAAAGCTGCTAGGAGCTTAATAAAGATATGAGAATATGTAAACATAGATATCCATCTTGTCAGAACCAAATCCTTCTATCCAACAGTCCCGACATGCTCAAAGGAAACTGCCATGCCCCTAGTCTTTTGATGAGGAAGTCATTTTATTCTTTTTGAACAATAATTTGATTGATTTTAAGTGTGATCATGCCCCCTTGAGAATGAAATCGAAGGAAAAGGACTAAAATCCATCTATCTAATAATATATCACTTGAACTGATTGATTGGATTGAGAAAGAATCAATTAGAAGAAATGAATAAGCGAAGGTCTGTTAAGAGAAAACACAATTTTACCAAGTTATCTACATGAAAATGTAAGTTCTGAGTGGTGTAGGAGCACCTAGGAAATCCTCAAAGCCCTCAAGTTTTGGCTTGTATTTGACCTTATCCAAGTTAGATTGTGTGTTTAAATTGGACCTTAGAAGGTCATTCAAGGTGTGTTACTAGGTGGATAGATAGTTAGTATCTTATCCAACCTAGTTTAGTTAGGTTTCTTTATGGCAATTTTGGTCTAAATGGGAAATATGGCCTAAATGTGTCCTAGAACCTAGCATAGAAGGGATGATTATTTTCTAATCATTTATGAGTTTGGTTCATCGAAATATAGGGGTTAGAGGCCCTAAAAGATAGGGAGGAGGCATAAATGCAAATATGCCAAAAGTTGCTCAAAAGTTGTCATGACAACATTTGCAATTTTTGCAAATGTTGCATGCAACTCGAAAACTTTGGATTCCCCTCATTGTAGGAGTGGGAAAGTTATTAAACAAGCCTAGAAACAAGGAGGAAGCATCTTAAGGATTTATTGGACTCATTTCCTGAGGCATGATTTTGTGTAAGCAAGTTTTTGAATAGTGAAAGTGACTGCAATTCTGTGTTAGTGTGTTTTTAGAGCATTTGGTGTTACAAAGAATGTTTATGGATTGAATCATAAGATCCAACTATTGATTCATGTAGAGGGGTTTTTTCTAAGAAATTTTCATTTAGGGTGTTAGTATTTTTGAGTTAGTTTGTTATCTGCACAAAAATAATCCTAAACTAGGTAATTTGCTGGTGTGATTCAGGGTGATTTTACTTTCATGGCTCCCCCATGAAATTAAACCATGGAAAACATAAAAGTTTGAATGAAATGCATAGGGGAGCCACTGTAAATATTTTATATAGAGATAGGAGGTCAAGAGAGATGTTTTACTATTTATAAGGTCATGCCCTAGGCAAGTTAGGACAGCCCGGTTAGGAGCATGACAGGGAATTATCCATTTACAGAGACAAGGGAGTGTAATGGAGGAATTAACCAAGTATGGTCCTAGAGTTATTGGAATCTCATAGCTTCCTAGTGTCAAGATCAGAGCTTAGTCAATCCATCTGGATTGATTTTTGAAGAGAAATCAGAGAGTTGCTAGTAGAGAGCCAAAATAGGCCTAAAAGCTCTACCTTTTAGGATAGTGATGTACAGATAGGTTGGGAACCTTAGACCTTAGAAATATTTTAGGTCTCCCAAAAGGGTATCTTGATCCCTAATTTGATTTTGGGGTTGTGAGTAATTTTTGAGAGTTAATCCAGAAAAACCCTCTGGATATGGCTAATAGGATCATTAGGCCTAATAGGACATTTTTGAAGGAAAATTGTGAACTTGACCAAATTGGGTCTAAAGACTTATGGAAATGAAGTGGGATGAAGAATTGACATTCCAATCCTATAAATGGACCTTTTTGCAAGAGAGGACTTGGTATGAAGGATTTGGGCATTAAAATTCTTCAAGCCATAGAGAGCATTAAGACAAAACTATCTGATAGTTGTCCCTTAGAGTGAAACACAAAATTGGAGACTCATAGAGAAGAGATATGAGTGGTCTTAGGCTTAGTTCCTATAGACTATAGAGGTCATAAAGAGCTATTAGGATCCTAAGTGGACTAGAAAGAGCAAAGTCTAGTCTAGAAGCATTTGTGTAAGCACACTCTACAAGGTTACTTCTTTCAGATTGGTATCAGAGCCTCTCTGATCAGACTTGTGGTTAATGTTACAACTAGAGGAATCCATTGGAGAGTCAAAAGTGGTGACTAATACTGAATTAGCAAAGAAGGTGGATGAAAAATAGGAGGAGAATAGATTACTCTGAGATAGGATTGTTCAATTAGAGAAAAAAGTGGATGAAGTTGATGTAAAGGTAGATGAAGTGAAGGATAAAATGGAAGGGAAAGGCAAAGAGGTTTCCCTTAAAGATGAAGTCCCTGAAGCTGATCATATCCTTCAAGAGGAACCATTTCTGAAAGCTCTAAAGGCTATGAGTGGTCAAGCATTGTAAGGAGTTCCCATTTTTAGTGGCAAAATGGAACCAGAGGTAGTCCTTGATTGGATAGAAGGACTAGAGAACCATTTTGAGTGTGATGGAATCACAGAGGCTCAAAGGGTAAAGGTTGCTAAAGAAATATTGAGAGGATCTTCTCTCACTTGGTGGAAGTTCATCCAAGATGAGAGAGAGAGAAGGAAGGGAATAGACCCATTGCTTCATGGAAAGCTATGGGAAAAAAATAGATTCTTACATCCATGAGGATTATGAAATACAACTTCACAAGAGAAGGCAAGGTCTAAGACAGAAGGACCTAGATTTCAATTCATACACTGAAGAGTTTCAAAGACCATGTATGAGGTCAATGATAGCAGAAGATGAGAAAGTGAAAGTAGCAAGGTATCTTAATGGCCTCAAATGGACCATTCAAGATGAGATGAGTCTTTTGACTTTAGATACAGCTCAAAAGTACCACCAAATTTCTATCAAGGTGGAGGATAAGTTGAAGAAGAAAAAAGACTCCAATACTTCAAGAGGAAGAGGTAGAGGAAGAGACACCAAAGGAAAAATAAGTGGTTATGGAGGAATAAGATTTGAGTCTAAAGGACAATCAGAGACTAATATAATTGAACAACATGAAGGAAAATTCAATAGAAGAAGTTCAAGTAGAGGGATGAACTCTAACAATAGAGGAACAGGCAGTAGTCAAGGGAGAGGCAACTATTTTTCCAACATGAAATGTTATCACTGTAATCAGTTAGGACATCCAATCTATAGGTGTCTAGAGAAGGGAAGTACCTTTCAAGGAGGTGAAAAAAAAGTGAAATATGTTCATGAAGAGAAAAGTGGGAACAAGAACCCTGAAGTACCATTGGAATTATAGGAGGGAGAAAACCTTATGATGAGGAGAACTCTCATCAAAGAACCAGTGAAGGAAGAAAGCAGTCAGAGGAGAGCACTGTTTAGAGTAAAGTGTAAGATGATGGGAAAGGTGTGTAGAGTCATCGTAGATTTGGGATCTACTGACAAAATAGTGTCAAAAGAGGTAGTCATTAAGCTGAAAATGACAAGGATACCCCACACCAATCCTTATAAGGTCACTTGGCTAAACAAACAACAACATGTCCTAGTTAATGAACAAGCTTGGGTGGAATTATCCATTGGGAGATATAAGGATAAATTATTGTGTGATGTCTTACCTATGGATGCATGTCACTTGCTCCTAGGTATAATATGGTAATTTGACCAGACGGCTATGCATAATAGAGTGAAAAACTCCTACACTTTCAAGAAAGACAATGTGACATAAAAAACCCAATCACTATTGGAGGAAAAAGGAGTTCTTAGAGACTCTAGATGAAGGAGAAAGAGTTGGCTTTGCACTGGTGTTGAAGCCAAAGGAAGTTGCAGAGAAATGAGAGAAGAAGACAAAGCTACCCAAATAATTTCAAGAGATGCTAGTAAAGTATCAAGGGATAGTGAGTGATGGAAAGACAACCACTTTAACACCTAAGAGGTCAGTAAGCCATGAAATAGACCTAATCCTTGGAGCTACCCTACCCAATAAGGAAGTCTGTAACATGACTCCCCAATAGTATGAAGAGATAGCTAGACAAGTTCAAGAACTTTTAGAACAAGGTCTTATAAGAAAGAGTATTATCCCTTGTGTCGTACCCACAGTCTTAAAACCTAAGAAAGGGGGAACTTGAAGGTTATGTATAGACTCCAGATAAATAAATAGGATTACCATTAGGTATAGGTTCCCTATCCCTGGGATAAAACACCCAATGGACTGTCTAGGAGAGGCTAGATACTTTACAAAGATAGACTTAAAAAGTGGTTACCAACAGATAAGGGTGAATGAAGGGGATGAGTGGAAAACAAACTTCAAAACCACATAAGGACTATATGAATGGCTTTTCATGTCATTTGGGTTGTGAAATTACCCATCAACATTCATGAGGTTGATGAATGAAGTACTTAAAGAGTACAATGGGAATTTTATAGTTCTCTACTTAGATTATATACTCATCTATAGTAAGACAAGGGAGGAGCACCTCAAACACTTGGAATTGGTTTGTAAGAAGGTGCAGGAGGAGAAGTTGATGATCAACTTAGAAAAGTGTGAGTTCATCAAGACAAAGCTGGTGTAACTTTGATTTTTTCTTTAACAAGGTAACTTGAAAATGGATCCAAGGAAAGTTGAGGTCATCATCAACTAGCCTACTCCAAGGAAAAGCACCGAGGTAAGAATCTTTCATGGTCTTGCAAAATACTATAGAAATTTTATTAAACAGTTTAGTGGAATATGTGCTCCTATGTTAAATACTATTAAGGGAGGCATGAAGAACAATTTTGTTTTGAATGAGCAACCTAATAATGGTTTTGAACTATTGAAAAAGAAGATAACAACCCAACCAATTTTAGTGTTTCCAATCTTTGAAAAATTGTTCATAGTGGAATGTGATGCCAACAATGTGGAAATTGGAGCAGTCTTAAGCTAGGAGGGAAGAGCAATGGCTTTCCATTCGGAGAAGTTGAGTGAAGCTAAGAAGAAATATTCTTCTTATGACCTAGAGATGTATGCTCTAATCCAGTGATTGAGGAAATGGATTCATTACCTATTGCCAAAGGATTTTATTGCCTATTCTAACATCTAAGCATTGATTTTCTTGAACTCACAAGACAAATTGAGTCATAAGAATATGAAGCGGGTTGAATACCTACAAGAATACACATTCAACATCAAACACAAGAAAGGGTTGCAGAATAAAGTTGCATATGCTTTGAGTAGAATAGAATTGACCATTTAGGAGATTCAACTGCAGAGTATGGGAATTGACAAGTTCAAGGACATGTATGAGGAAGATGAGGACTTTGCAGACATCTACAAGGTATGTCAAGAGTACAAAAATCACTTTCATAGTCAATACTCTGAATACACTTTGTAGTCTGGTCTATTGTTTAAAGGGGGTCAGTTGTGTGTCCCTAGGGGGTTTTTTAGAATGAATCTCATACAAGAGAAACACAATTGTGCACTTAGTGGCCATTTTGGGGTTAATGAAACTCAAGAGCTAGTCTAAAGATTCTATTTTTAGCCCAAGATGAGCTTGGATGTGAAGATATATGTTGAGTTTTGTGTTATCTGTCAGAAGGCCAAAGGAACATCTACAAATGTAGGCCTATATCAACCCTTACCCATTCCAACCAGGCAATGGGAATGCCTAAGCATGGAATTTGTGGTAGGTTTTCCCAAGACTAGACAAGGAATGGACATTGTCTATGTGATTGTAGACAAATTCAGTAATATGGCTCACTATTTCCCATGTAAGACAATGAATGATGCTATTCAAATAGCTTCTTTATTCTTCAAGGAAGTTGTTAGGATTCATGGTTTACCACTAAGTATAGTGTCTGACAAAGATACCAATTTTATGAGCCACTTTTGGAAGACTCTTTGGTAGACGTTGGGCACAAAATTATCATTTGGATCTTCCTACCATCCTTAGTCAGATGGTCAGAAAAAAGTAGTAAATAGGATCCTTGGAAATCTCCTAAGATACTTAACAAAAGAGTATGGTAAAATATGGGACCAACTCATTGCACATGAAGAATATGCTTATAATGATACTGTGAATAGGACCACGGGGAAAATTCCTTTTGAAATTATATATGGCATTCATCCTAGAGCTATTCATGAACTCAGAGAACTCAAGGATGGCACTAAAGGAAGTGGATATGTTGAGGATTTTGGATATGCTATGCAAGAGGTTCATGAAACAATCAGGAAGACTCTCACTAAGAATATAGAGAAGATCAAGACTAAAGTGGATGAGAGAAGAAGGGATGTCCAATTGAAGACTGGGGATCTAGTGATGGTTCATCTTAATAAGGAAAGACTTCAGAAAGGAATACCTCACAAATTTTGGATGAGGAGAATTGGTCCATGTGTCATCCTAGACAAGTATGCCTAAAAGGTGGAACTTCTGGAGGATTTGGGTTTATCACCAGTCTTCAATGTTGAAGACTTGGTACTATACAAAGGCCCAATCCATGATGTTGATCAGATTCTGAATGAAGTAATTCAGGAGGTCAAAGAACTACTCTAGCCATCTACACCAATCAAACAAGCTGAGAGCATTATGGATTCCAGAGTTTACAAGAAGACCAAGAAGAAGGAGTATAAAGAACACTTGATCAAATGACAAGTAAAATATAATGCAGATGAGTATGGATAAAGGAAATTGAGTTTAAGAAGTTGGGTGTGGATCTCAACTTACTCGATCCAAGGTTGGATTGAAGTTTTTTGTTTTGGGGAGGACGGTAAAGGAGCACCTGGGAAATCCTCAAAGACCTCAAGTTTTGGCTTGTATTTGACCTTAGAAAAGTTAGAGTGTGTCTTTAAATTGGACCTTATAAGGTCATTCATGGTGTGTTACTAAGTGGATAGATAGTTAGTATCTTATCCAACCTAGTTTAGTTAGGTTTCTTTATGGCAACTTTGGTCTAAATGGGAAATATGGCCTAAATGTGTCCTAGACCCTAGCATAGAAGGGAAGATTATTTTCTAGGAATTTATGAGCTTGTTTCATCAACATATAGGGGTTAGAGGCCCTAAAAGATAGGGAAGAGGCATAAATGCAAAGATGCAAAAAGTTGCTCAAAAGTTGTCATGACAACATTTGCAAATTTTGCAAATGTTGCATGCAACTCGACAACTTTGGATTCCCCTCACTGTAGGAGTGGTAAATTTATGAACCAAGCCTATAAACAAGGAGGATTCATCTTAAGGATGTATTGGACTCATTTCCTGAGGCATGAGTTTGTGTAAGAAAGTTTTCGAATAGTGAAAGTGACTGCAATTCTGTGTTAGTGTGTTTATGGATTGAATCATAAGATCCAACTATTGATTCATGTAGAGGGGTGTGTTCTAAGAAATTTAATTTAGGTTTTTATTCTTTTTGAGTTAGTTTTTTATCTGTAGAAAAATAATCCTAAACTAGGATGTCTACTGGTGTGATTCAGGGTGATTTTACTTTCATGGCTCTCCCATGAAATTAAACCATGGAAAACATAAAAGGTTGAATGAAATGTGTAGTGGAGCCACTTTAAAGAGTGTATATAGAGGTAGGAGGTTAGGAGAGGCATTTTACTATTTATAAGGTCATTCCCTAGGCGAGTTAGGACAGCCCAGTTAGGAGCATGACAAGGACAAATCCATTTGCCGAGACAAGGGAGTGCAATGGAGGACTGAACCAAGTATGCTCTCAAAGTTATTATAATCTCATAGGTCCCTAGTGTTGACCTTAGAGCTTAGTAAATCCATTTGGATTGAGTTTTGAGGAGAAATTAGAGAGTTTCTAGTAGAGAGCCAAAATAGGCCTAAAAGCCCTACTTTTTAGGATAGTGATGTATGGACAGGTTGGGAAACTTAGACCTTAGAAATATTTTAGGTCTCCCAAAAGGGTATTTGGATCCCTAATTAGATTTTGGATTTGTGAGTAATTTTTGATAGTAAATCCAGAAAAACCCTCTAGATAGGACTTATAGGATCATTAGGCCTAATAGGACATTTTTGAAGGCAAATTATGAACTCGACCAAATTAGGTCTGAAGACTTATGGGAATGAAGTGGAATGGATGCAGATTGAACATTCCAAGCCTATAAATGGCCCTTGTTGCAAGAGAGGACTTGGTATGAAGGATTTGGGAATTAAAATTCTTCAAGCCATAGAGAGCATTGAGACAAAACTATCTAATAGTTTTCCCTTAGAGTGAAACACAAAATTGGAGACTCGTAGAGAAGAGATAGGAGTGGTCTTAGGTTTAGTGCCTAGTGACTAGAGAGGTCCTAAAGAGATATTAGGATCCTAAGTGGACTAGAAAGAGAAAAGTCTAGTCTAGAAGCATTTGTGTATGCCACTCTACAAGGTTACTTCTATCACTATGTCTGATAAAATGATGTAGGACCAAGATTTTGATGAATGATGTGCAATTTCATGATAGAGAACATGGAAAAATGATTGTGTAAATACTGCAAATCATTTTCTGAACATGTATAGCAATTCTACATTTTTGTGAGACTGTCATAAAATGTGTAGCATGTTATTGAAAACATCATTGACGCATTCAATTTTGTTACTGATTGAATTGAGAAGAACAAAATTGAATTTTGATAGTCTGAGAGGAGTTTCAAAGCTCTTAAATATCTCAAAAAGGTCAATATATATATCAAAAGTTACTTTTTACTTATTCATTTTCACTTTTATCCTTAGTAAATTCAGAGCTCTGTAAAGAAGATGGTGGTCCCTATGGAGAAACATCAATTTGAGCTTGCACATCGACATCAGTGCCCAATTGATTACGCACCACCGATGAGTGCATCAATGCCTACCTTTTCATGTTTTCTTTTTTTCATTTTTGTCAAATTCTATAGTAGATATGAAGCATTTAATTCTGCATCGCATCCTGTGTCCTGGGTCACATCTAGTTAATCCCATGTCGCATCGTGTTTTTGCACCAAATCCCAAATCACACCTTGTTAATTCAGGATCGCATCCCATTTTTCACTTTTGTCTTGCATGTTGTAAATTTTTGATGGTCTTTGAATTTGGTCGTGTCCTATGAAAACAAGATCCCACCCCACATCCCGCGTCGCATCCTGTCAGAACAGGGTTGCTTCCCGGATTCCCCATCACACCTAGGAAATATCATATTACATCTAGTGTTTAGGATCGCACCCTATAAAAATATAGTCATTTCCAATTTTGACTATTTAGCTCTTGCTGAAGGCCAATAAGACTTAACTGATAGCTTTTATGCGCAGATGCCTTAGCTAGAATATTGATTTGAACCTGTACTTGTGTTCTTTTGATGGATTGATTTTGAGGTAGTGTCTTTTTGAGGACCTCATCCAGGATGAGTCCTTTCTTTATCATGCACCCTCACACCTACTAAGTTACAAATTATAGCACATCTGGGTTTGACTTCACTTATAGATTTACCTGACATCATGGTAAATCAAGGGTAATTGACTTCTCTTGCTGAGAGATGGCATTCAAAGCACAACACCTTCCATCTCTTGACTGGTGAGATAACCATCACACCTGAGGATGTGTGGCACATTATGCATATTCTAGTGATGGGTCAGGAGGTTTAGTTCGAGTCACGCTCTACAATAGCTATTGCTTCTACACGGAGATACTTCAGAGATCAGACCATAGTCTATAGATATCAGACATGGGATTATATGTGTGATCATTATGATTTGTTACATGTTTATCTTGCTGGATTGATTAGAGGGATCCTTATGCCTGAATGAGGACAACATGGATTCATGTCTAACTTACTATGCAAATGTATGTTTTTGAGATTTTCTTTATGCAGATATATATATGGATGCACTTAGGATGTAAAAGAAATGCAGTGCTTGAATACTTTGTTTTTATATTTTCTCATCCTCATTTATGAATGCAAAATGTATGCCATGGATATGTAATGACTTTAATATCAGTAATATAGATTATGTAGTTAACTTGGATTTCATATGAACCAGGAAATCATTTTGAGCTAAGTCCTTATGTTGTTCAAAAAATGAATCATGCAATCTATAAATGCATCTACATACAGACTCTTAGGATTGTCACTGATTTGTATACATTGTAAAAAATTTATCATCATTGGGCATTTTTGTAATGAACATCATCAGATAGTACAACTATCACTAATACCCAAAAGGTATCATGAAAGTATGAATACTATGTGGATTGGATTCAATGTTGAAAATAAAACTAAGCATCAAGGCATAGAGGCCAAAATGACTAGTCATTTATCTCCTTTTTCTTTTAAGAATTATCTTTTGTTCATGTGTAATGTAAGATATGTGACCCGCAATGACCTTAAATATTCATATCCTTGGGTACATAACGTGGTGTATACCTTACTTATAATCTGATTTAGAAATAGACAAGGAAATTAGTTCAACCTCACCGTAGTTTACACATAATGAGGATCGAGATATATGCGGCTATCCACTCATGTTGGAAGCTCTTACAATAAACATCCATGTTAAGTGAAATTTATAGGATCATTGAAACAATTACCATATGCAGAAAACCAAGAAAACATTATGCCCCCTATCCTTGCGACTCTTTGTCTTTGAATAAATGTCATGGAGTAACTCAGAAGACATAACAATCACCAATTGATAATCAATCAAATAAAATTCATAAATGCTTGCATGCCCCTAGTTTGAAACATCATCGGAACATAAAAGAGTCATAATCAAACCAAGATCAGTCTATATGTGTTTAAGTAGTATTGAGAAATACCGTTGATTCATTTTTCAAGCATAGTAAAGTATCATCAATCAGAACTTGGAATCAAGCAATATGTTTTTCATGTCTGAGTATATGAGATTAACTTTGTTAGCAATTGCAATCCAATGTAGTGTTTAAGAACACTGTTCGATTAAAGTGTTGAGAAACACTAGTGATTAAAGTGTTGAGAAACACTAGAGATGTATGTTATAGGTAGGTGGTATTTAAGGAAAACCCTTGTTTGTGATAGTGACATTTAGATGCAAGTATTGAGAAATACTATTGTTAGAGGGAAACCATCCTAGAAAAGGAACCTGGGACAACCTAGCAAATGCATACTGAACATGCTTAGCAAAGATACCCCCAGTGCAGAATGACTATTCCTAAGGTGCAAATGTAGACAAATCCCAAGCAAGGATATGACACTTGTAAGGAATCGAAGTCAACCAATAGCACAAGTGCAATCATGAAGGCTTAGTATCAGTAGTGCATTGATAGATGGATCACAAAGTATGAGTGAGGCTTGTTTGCCAGGTTTTCACGAAGGCAATTTTCTCTTTTTCAATTTGTTTCTTTTTTTTGTTAGTATCAAGGCACCCGTTTGCTAGGTTTTCACCAAGGATACCTTTTGTCAGGACATTTTCCACTATTTTTGGATTTCTTTAGGATCAATTTTCTGATTTTCTTTGGTATTTTCTAAAAACTATTCCACTACACAGGCTCTTTTAGCCAGATGTCAAGCATAGAACCGCTTCAAGTGTAGAGTATTGATGGAATAAAAAAGAACATCTCCCTTAGGTGTAGCTAATTGATAAGATTCAGTCCCAAACTTTGTAGTGATAACATGAGGCCCTAGCTAGTTGGGTTAAAACTTACCTTTTTTTCTCTCTTTGGATGATTTTTAGGGTTCTTTTTGAGAACGAGATCTCCCACTTCAAATTTTCATGGTTTTAAATTCTTATTGTACCCTTTTGTCATTCATTTATGGCGCACTTTGAGATTATCGAATGCTTGTTTCCTGTGCTCATCAATTAATTCTAGTGCATGAACCTTATCAATGCGGTATTGTTCATCTGTAACAAGACCTTGGAGAGACAATCACAAAGATGGAATTTCTACTTCAATGGGTAGCACTTCTTCTACGCCATAGACTAGAGAAAATGATGTGGCTCCTCTTGGTGTTCGAATACTTGTTCTGTAGGCCCATACTGTCGGATTTAGTTGCAAATGCTAGTGTCTGCCAGACTTACTCACAGTTCTATGTAAGATTTTTATAATGTTTTTGTTTGAAGCCTCAGCTTGTCCATTAGCTTGAGGATAATAGATTGAAGAAAAATGCTGAGTGATATGAAACTGTGTACAAATGTACTTGATGTCTTTGTTTTTGAACTGACCCCCATTGTCTATTACAGTAGAAGAGGGTATCCCATACCTACAAATGATGTAGTTCAAGATGAACATAGAAACATGTTTGCTAGTGGATTTGATTAGCGGCACGACCTTGACCCACTTAGTGAAATACTCAGTGGATGTAATGATGTACTTGTGTCCACTTGAAGAATTAGGATAGATCTTTCCAACAAGATCAAAGGCTCATTGTTCAAATGGCCAATGTGTTATAAAAGGTATGATTTCTTTGGTTGAAGCATGGATAAGTTTTCTCTGTGTTTGACATTTGTGACATGTTTTAGAAAATTGAACAACATATTTTTCCATTGTGGGCCAATAGTAGCCAACTCTTACAAGTCTCTTAGCTAATGAAAATCCATTTGAGTGTGATCCACATACACCTTTGTGAACCTCTTTTAATGTGCGGTCAGACTCTTCTTTTTCTAAACACCTAAGAAGTGTACCATCAATACCTCATCTATATAAGTTAGTAGTAATGAGGACATAACACAATTCTTTTGTAATTAAAGCTCATTTTTCATTCCTTTCTAGGCCATTGGGTAAGGTTTGATCAGTAAGATAGGCAATTATTTTGGCATATCATGATTGGTTTTGGGCATTTAAAGCACAAATCACTTGGGATTTAGGTGTATCAAAGGTTGGAAAGGATAATTCTTCCACCAAGATTTCATAGAAGAATTAGTGTTCTACCAGTTATAACATGGATGCTAGCATAGCCATAGCATCTACAACTTTTTTTTCCATTCTTGGTATTTGTTGGAATGTGATAAATACAAAGTAATTTTTCAAGTCTTCAACCAGTTGTTTGTAGGGCATCATTTCTCATCTTTTGATATCCATTTACTTGGTTGATAATGAGCTGAGAGTCACCATATGCATGTAACTCTACAATTTTCCATTCCATAGAAAGCTTGAGTCCATTTACCAATGCTTCATATTCTGAGATGTTATTCATGCATGGAAACATCAGTTTATACACCTTGGGTATCTTATAGCCTTGAGGAGTGATAAATAAAACGCCTGCTCCAAATCCTAGTTGTGTGAAAGAACCATCAAAATACATCTTCCATGAATATTTAGTTAAGTGCATGATTATTTCATCACAAAATTCAATTATCAAAGGTGCATCATCTTGCAATGGTGAATCAGCTAGTTGATTTTCCAGGACTTGTCCTTTGATATCCCTTATGTCCACATACTCAATATCAAATTCACTTAGAATAAAGAACCATTTTTCTAGTCTTCCTGTCAATGATGTTTTACTCAAGAGATATTTGAGAGGATCTATTTTTCCAATAAGTTTTACTATATGTGAGAGCATGTAGTGTCTCAGCTTCTAGGATGCAAAAACAACCGCTAAGAAAGATTTTTCAATGATACTATAATTGATTTCATAAGACACTAAGGTCCTACTAATATAATAGATCACTCTTTCCTTTTTTTTCATCCTCTTGTGCTATCAATACTCCAAGTGATGTAGTCGTAGCTGAGATATAGAGTAGTAATGGTTTTCCATGAATAGGCTCCATAAGAATAGGAGGATTATCCAAGTAATATTTTAATTCTTTGAAATTGTTTTCACAATGCTCATCCCATTTGAAAGTAACACCTTTATGTAGTATTTTTGTGAAAGGTTGCACTCTATCTGCTAGTTGGGACATAAATCTCCTGATGGACTGAAGTCTTCCTTGAAGTGTCTTCATTTGACTGATATTGTGAGGTGACATTTCCAGTATAGCTTTTACCTTTTTGGGGTCCACCTCAATTCCTTTAGTTGATACAATAAACCCTAAGATTTTCCCTTATTGGACTCCAAATGCACATTTCTTTGGATTAAGCCTTAGTTGAAATTGCTCCATGCAATCTAGTATCTTTCTCAAGTCTTCAATGTGAGTTGTTCTTATTTTTGACTTGGCTAATGTATCGTCCACATAGTCCTCCATGTTTTTGTGTATCATATCATAGAAGATTATTTTCATAGCCTTTTGGTTTGTAGAGACAACATTCTTTATTCCAAATGGCATGACGTTCCAGAAAAATGTTTTCCATGCACATGTAGATGTTGTCTTTTCTTGGTCTTCAGGAGAAATCTTAATTTGGTTATAGCCCGAGAATCCATCCATAAGAGAATACATATGATATCCCGCTATGAGATCTATAATCATATCAATGTTGGGCAATGGAAAATCATCTTTAGGATAAGGTTTGTTTAGGTCTCTAAAGTCTATATAGATTATGATATACTTATCTATTTTAGAAACTGGTACCACATTAGAAACCCATCTTGCATAAGTGATGACTCTTATGAATCCATATTTTAATAGTTTTTTGAGCTTTTCTTTCACTAATAATGTCACGTGTGGATGCATCTTCTTTAATTTTTGTTTCATGGGTTTGATTCTAGGAGCTATATATAAATGATGCATTATTAATTTCAGATCACATCTAGGAATATCAGTGTAAGACCATGCAAAGTTGATCTTCTTCTCTTTAAGGAATTCAGTGAATTGTATCTTTTCTTCATTTGATAAGGATTGTGCTAGGTGAACAAATTAAGGAGCTTCTATTTTTCCCAAGTTAACTGGATGTGTAGGCTATATTATAAATAAAGATCTTTCTTGAAAGTGCTCAGGGAGGATATCAATAATCTCATCTTTCGGCACCTCTAAGAGGTATTTACCATCAGATACGTCTTTTATTTTTACATTTTACAATCTGATACTGCCACAATGTGGTTTCAACCATTAGTTCTTTTCTTCTTTTTATTCTTCAATTTATGACTAAGAAAATTGATATCCTCCACTGTCATATTCACACTCCTTTCCTTGGTGGAAGAAGGAAAAGGTTCACAAGCATTTAGATAATAGGCCAAAGTATAGTCATTGGGAAATTTCATGATAGGAGTAGGATCTAAATGGTTCCAATCAATCAGGTTAGGGTTTACTAAGGATAATGATTCAGAGTTTTGTAAGGACAACATCGCGTCAATGTCAAGACTATTAATTGACAAGACATGTTCCATTAAGTTAGCTTCTACAGTGTTTAGATCATTAAGAGTCAAATTGTCATTAACAGGGTCTTTGTTAGTAATATGTGGACCTAACTCTAGAGACTCATCAGTTGAGCTTTCTTCTTCCTCTCTCATTAAATTGAAACTCATAGTTTGTATCCTTTGAATGTCCTCTAGACCTAGTAAAGCACCAGTATCTCCATCAACAATCCTAGTTAGTGGTATCTCATTTGATTCTAGCACAACAGAAGTGTTAGGGGAAGTGTTCCAATAGAGATGCAAATTTGTGAATCACATCTACCTCAATGTCCATGGTAGAATCAGATAGGTGATCCAATTCATAATCATGTGAGTCTGTTATTTCATCATCAGATCTGTTTAGAAGCTCAACAATAGTTACATGATGTACCCTATTAGCCACTTGTAGATCAAAGTATGGTAGGTCTAGGACATGTGAAATTGTGACCAATTTCCCCCAGTTAGGATGTATATCTTGTTGTTGGGGTATTTTTTCATGAGCTTCTTCTATCTGTTGGACTTCTGGAGATTTTGTTGTTGTTTCCTCTACTTCTTGGATATCAACTTGTGGAAACAAAGGAACATGATGCTCTTGTTGTGCGACAAAGGTATGTACATAAATTTCTCCTTGATATTCAGGATACTCATTAAAAATGTGTAATAATCTTTCATATGTAGATGGGTCTAGTGATGTTTCTTCTTCTTCATCATCGCTTCTGTCATCAAAGACTGGACCATCTCTTGAAGTAGGGTTTTCTGAATTTTTATTGAAACCTAATCATGTTTTGTCTTTGGTATTTCTGAATTCCATGTGTATAGGTTCAACAAGTCCTTTTCCTTTATCTCCTATTGTTTGAGATGTTCATATCCTTTACCATACTTTTATGGGGATATCTCCACATGTTTTACCTCATTTTCTCTCTATTCTCCTTTATAGAGCCAAGCCAAGACTGATTTATCTTCTTTTTCATCCTCTTGAGAAGTAGAGGCTCTAACCATACCATTTGGCTTGTGAATGTCATGTTCTTTAGATGCAGTAGGTGTGAAAGATGAGGAAGGTTCCCCATAAGATCTCGAAGATACGATAATGTTAGTCAATGATGGCATCATGTCTAATTTGTATTCCCCCATACTAGTTTCTTCAATTTTTAGTGTCTTTCCAAAGCTTCTCACCACCATGTCTTTAGAGGTTTCAGGTATGGATTCTTTTGGGACTTCCTTATTGTCAGGAACCATAATGTCTTCTTTAACATTTTTGCAAGTGTAGCTTGAATCTGCAGGAATTATTACTTCCACCCCATTATGTGGGAATTTGATGCATTAGTGGTAAGTAGATGGCACTGCTTGCACTTCATGTATCCAAGGTCTCCCTAGTAATATGTTATAGGTCAATGGTATATCAAGAACTTAACAAATCACATTGAATTCAATTGGTCCTATTTTGATTGGTAGAACAATGAGCCCTTTGGACAATCTTTCTTCTTCAACGTAAGCCTTGATGGTTATCTTACTTCTTGAATCAATGGTTTGTTCTGAAAGACCCAATTTATTGATTAGATTGAGAGTAAATATGTTCAACCCCACGCCTCCATCTATCAATACACATTTTACATGGGATTTGTGAATCAAGACTTCAATGTGAAGGGGTTGGTTATGCAGATGAGTCAAGGACTTGTCATCTTCTTCTGAAAAGGAGAGGTAATGTGGAGCATAAATATGATTGAACATTGCCTATAACTTGTCTACATCAATGTCTTTTGGAACATTTGCAAAATGTAGGGCTTTTTCAAGAACTTCCCTATGCACTGAAGAGATCTTTAGTAACTCAAATATAGAAATATGAGCAGAGGTCCTTTGCAGTTGGTCTACCAAGTTATAGTTTATAGATGGTATAGTAACTATTTGTCTTTTTGTTGCTGGTATGGGAATTGTGATAATAGGTACTTTAGAGGATGTCACTTGCTTAGATGAGGAGTTATCTCCATTGATCGTGACTTGTGCTTGGCTTTGACTCACCGCATTTGATTGTGTTGATGTTTCTTTGGAACCTTTAATAGGGATCACATTGATTGATTTGTATTTAATGTCCAACATGTTGATCACATTGTCATTATGAGAGTAGGTTTAATTTACTTCATTTCCTTTTCCTTTAGAAGATTCCCCTTTTTCTTAGTTAGGGAATGGTTTGTTAAATTCTATGTGATCTTCGTTAGTGGTATGTCCTTCCACCTTGATTTTTCCTCCTTTAGTAAGGTCTTGTATAACGTGCTTGAGCTTAAAAAAGTCATTAGTCTTATGTCCTTTGTTCTTATGAAAGACACAATAGGCATTGTCATTCCCCCATCTTGGTTTAACTTCTGGTTCCCATGGTTTTGAATTGAGTACTGTGAGGACTTTATTATCCAAGAGTGTCTTCAAAATTGTCTCAAGAGGTTCTACCAATGGAGTAAATGTTCTTTGAGGTCTAGAAGTCCATGGTTTACTCTTGTTGTTCTCATTATTTTCTCTTGGTACTATGGTTGTTACCTTAGCTTCTTTGTTTTCTTTTAATTTGTTTGTCAGATTAAACACTGCTAGTTTAGGATTTGCATTGGATGCTTCTCCCACTCCATCACTAACAACATTCTTATTTTTGTTCCACAAATTATGTTTGTTTTTGTAGTTGCTAGATTTGTTATCACTTTGGAGTGTGATTTCTCCTTTCTTAACCATGACGTCTTCAGTAAGGATAGTGTTTTTTATTATTCTATAAAAGCTAGGTAAATATTGTATTCGCAATGCATAGTTCATTTTGGGTACTAATTTATTAATAAAGATTTCCATCTTTTCAGATTTAGGTATTGCTCTTGAGTACCTTGCAAAGATTCTCCCCCACCTTTGTAAAAAGTGTGTAAAGGATTCACCCACTCTTTGTTTTGTGTTAAAATGGTCCATCATGGTTATGTCATGTTGTATATTTTAGGAGTAATGCTGGAAAAATCTTTGTATTAGCTCCTCAAAATACTACACACTTGGTGTGAGTTTGGAGAACCAGTCCATAGCATTTCAGCGTAGACTTCCCAAAAATAGCCTCATTAGATAAGAAGGTTCATGCATGTACTCTATTCTTAGAGCACAAAATTATCTAACATGGTCATGTAGATCAGTTTCTCCCATGTAATTTTCATATTTGGGTCTTGCCATGTTAGGATGAAATGAAACCATCTTGATACTCTTGTCAAAGGGAAATGGATATATGCATTCCAAAGAGTATTTTTTTTTTGGTTTGACCTTTTCTTTCTTGAGTGTCACAAGTTTGGATTGCATTAAGGTCAATTGTATGGTGAGAATAGAAATAGGTTTTGGCACCTATTTTTCCTTTAGTCTCTCAACATCAAAGTCTTTGGGAAGTCTTACTCCAAGAGAGGCTAGGTGTAGGAAATATTTCTCTTTGTCTTCAACAATAATCTTTTGCAAGGTTGTTAAGAATTTTCTACTTTGATTGAGTTTTTTATACTCTTCTTCAGATATATCTTTGTCACTATCAAATTCAAACAAAGGATGGCCGATATTTTTTTCTTCATGATGACTTTTTTATTCATTTTGGTCTTGTTCATTGTTATATTATTCAAAAGCTATGCTCCATCCTTGATGAGGAGCTTCCATTGCAGGTGATTCTTGATCAAATAAGGGATTGCAAGTTGTCTCTCCTTGTTGAAACTGAAGTAATCTAGGATGTATCTCTGATTCCTTAGCAAGGTATTGATTGCGTCTTGTGTTAACCATGAAAGCTGGGTCTCAACTTCATCAAAGGTTTTCCAATAGTGTCAATAGGATTCCAAATTATCCGAGTAACAATGTCCAAGTAGTGATAGAGTGTTTTTGTTTTGTTGTGATTGAATGAATACAACATCAGAGGGTTAGAATGCCCTGATAGTGAGCTATGAATCAATAGGTTTTTATAAGTGAAAAGACCACATGTTTTGGGACCAATTGTGAGAATCCAAAAGGACATGCAAGCTAGACTTATAATAAATTGTGAAACAACGTTAGGGACTAGCAAGAGCAACAAGACAAGACTAAAGAGCCAAAAGGGTATCTACAAATAATAAGCTTCTCTGTATGACACGTGTACGAGTACCCATTATCCCAGATGCAACTCCCTAAATGCGAGCTGTGATTTACCAAATGTGAGCTGATGCAAGCCAGATTCAAGCTTTGATATTCTCTATGCGAGCAACTTTCCTGTATGCAACCATGAATGACCAAAAGAGAGAAATTTCCCTAGATGTGAGCTAATGACACCAAATGTGACATAGGAGTGACCAAAAGTGAGCCTCTGATGGTTTTTCAAGTTTTGTCAATTTCGTCTTGAAGTACATGAAATTTGTTCTGACATCAGAGTTTTTCTGAGACTTTCTAGAGAGTTGTAAACAAAATGTATGTCAGGGTTTGAGATTTATTTCTTGTTTTAAGGAGATTATATTTTTAGTGAGCTTTTAGGACACATAAAGTAATGTTTCTTTGTTAAGGTGATCAAACACTTCCCTATTTTCTTAGATTCTAGGCATAGACTGAAAATATTTGCTTGTAGACTCAAGTACACACTCACATGCTAATCAAAATATGGTCATCACCAAGCACACAATGGATCCAGTCATGATTTTGTAATTGTTAGAATACTTCAGGGATAACTGAGAGGGGGGGGGTGAATCAGTTATCAACAACTTTAAATCTTTATCTTAAACTTATTAATCTAGATTGATGCACATACAGATAACATATTACACAACACATCAATTTGGTTATGGGGAAACCAAATGGTAAAAACCTCGGTGGGAATTAGTACCCAGAAAGAACTATACTATTTATAGAGATCCCTGTTAAAAGATCTTTCAACCCTGTTAGGAGTTGTACATTACAATGTAGTAGTATAGTGACCTCGTTAAGGGTCAGACCCTGTTAGGAGTGTTTTACAATAACCATGTTAGGGGTGGTGGACTCACTGTCCAAGGACTCAGTGTCCAAGTGGTGAAGGCTACAACCTTCTGGTTATTTGATACACACTGTATCAACAAGGTGAACTGCTGTTTATGACAGTGCTTGTCTGATCAGTTCCTTTTGTGTGCCGATTCTTTAACCTCTTGTAAAGCACTACAAAAATCTTATCTGTATTCCGAAAGCTTCAACTTCAATATATATATTATCAACATATGATAAATATAGATCTGGTGCTTTAACACTCTGCTATGCTTTTCTAATCTCTGGCTTTCGCAACTCTTCTCATTACAAATGACCTTCTATAAGTACATACACCAAGTATGAGATCATGGGACCTATAGGAAAACTCTTCTTAACATCCTTTTCAGCTCTACTAAGCACACAAGCATAATTACAACTGTGCAAGTACTAACTAAATAGACGCGTCACTTCACTAAGTTGGCTTCACCAAATTGACCATAACATTGCAATCTTCTTGAAACATGTTTGGCATGTTTAGATTAATATCAACAAATCATAACTCATCATGAATATACACACGCATATCCATAAGATAGGTGCAACTCAATAACCACATTACATACGTCGGCCTTAAATTGTTATTCCTCTAGAACTATAACCGTCAATAAAAGAATTACATATCTTTACTGAAACATCATATCTGGGTCTATGTGTATGAACATAGCATAGTAAGCATGTCAACAACATGTATATATCCATGTTGGTCTTCATGTCATCATATAGATAATTACATACAGAAGTACTACTTTGTATTATATGTTGTCATCAATGACAAACATACAATCAATCAACTATTCAGAATCAAATCTCCAACAATCTCCCCCTTTGGCATTGATGGCAACATATGATAAAAACAACTTCTGTTCATGGTGTCTTCTTTCTTTTACAATCTTCTCAATATCCTCATCAAAGATTCATCTACACTACTGCAGTTACATAGACTATGTTTTATATGTATACTCCCCCAGAGTATAAGCTCCTTGTATGTGTTCCTTGTTTAGATTTTTGTTTGTGTTCCTTGTTTTTAGTACATACTCCCCCATTGACATCAATGGCAAAGGGTTCCATAAACCATTATGCATAGGTACTACTCTAGAAGTAGAGTAGTCAACCATTCATCAGTCACACAGGACTGATGTACTTGCTACTTTTTCTAATAAGACTTAGGAGAGGGAATGACTCCCAACTTCTCACTTAAATACTCAAAAGTATCCTTTGCTAAAGGCTTCGTGAAAATTTCTACTAACTGTTCTTTTGTGCTTACATAATCTAATGTCACTTCCTTGTCTGCAACTTTTTCTCTTAGAAAATGATACTTGGTCTCTATGTGTTTTGTCTTTGCATGCATCACGGGGTTCTTAGACATGTTAATAGTACTAGTGTTGTCACAGTGAATAAAAATAGGATAGTCAACCTGAATACCAAAGTCTTTAACCATCTACTTGATCCAAACAATTGTTGTATAATTCAGTGTTGTTGTAACATATCCTGCCTCTGCCATTGACTGAGAAATACAATTTTTCTTCTTGCTTGTCCAAGATACCAACCTTTCTCCAAGAAATACTGCTCCTCCTAAAGTGCTCTTCCTGTCATCAATACAACCTGCACAATCTGCATCAATATACACATGAAGTTGTGTATTCTCTGATTTAGGATACCATAAGCCATAGTCTATAGTTCCCTAAAGATATCTGAATATCCTCTTGATTGCCATTAAGTGATTATGCTTGGGTTCAGCTGCAAATCTTCCAACAATGCCAACTACATTAGATATGTCAGGTCTTGATTGAGTTAGATAAATAAGTTTTCCAATAATAGATTTGTACAATGTTTTATCAACTGTTGTAGAGTCATCATCTTTTGAAAGTTTACTTCCTATGATCATAGGAGTGCACACTGGCTTGCAATCCTCCATCTTGAAGGTTTTCAATATTTCCTTTACATATTTTGACTGATTAATGAATATTCCTTTATCTATTTGTTTTACATTTAATCCCAAAAATTATTTTATAGGACCAATCATACTCATTT
>MU226592.1:614512-653597 GCA_018584345.1 Thuja plicata | reverse complement strand
CATCAATTTGGTTATGGGGAAACCAAATGGTAAAAACCCCAGTGGGAATTAGTACCCACAAAGAACTATACTATTTATAGTGATCCCTGTTAAAAGATCTTTCAACCCTGTTAGGAGTTGTACATTACAATGTAGTAGTATAGTGACCTCGTTAAGGGTCGGACCCTGTTAGGAGTCTTTTACAATAACCCTGTTAGGGGTGGTGGACTCACTGTCCAAGGACTCACTGTCCAAGTGGTGAAGGCTACAACCTTCTGGTTATTCGATACACACTGTATCAACAAGGTGAACTGCTATTTGTGGCACTGCTTGTCTGATTAGTTCCTTTTGTGCGCCAATGCTTTAACCTCTTGTAGAGAACTACAAAAATCTTATCTGTATTATGAAATCTTCAACTTCAATATCTATATTATCAACATATGATAAATATAGCTCTGCTGCTTTAACACTCTGCTATGCTTTTCTAATCTCTGGCTTTCGCAACTCTTCTCATTACAAATGACCTTCTATAAGTACATACACCAAGTATGAGATCATGGGACCTATAGGAAAACTCTTCTTAACATCCTTTTTGTCTCTACTAAGCACACAAGAATAATTACAACCGCACAAGTACTAACTGAATAGACGTGTCGGTTCACTAAGTCGGCTTCACCAAATTGACCATAACATTGCAATCTTCTTGAAACACATTTGGCATGTTTAGATTAATATCAACAACTCATAACTCATCATGAATATACACATGCATATCCATAAGATAGGTGCAACTCAATAACCGCGTTACATACATCGGCCTTAAATCGTTATTCCTCCAGAACTGTAACCGTCAATAACAGAATTACATATCTTTACTAAAACATCATATTTGGGTCTGCGTGTATGAACATAGCATAGTAAACATGTCAAAAATATGTATCTATCCACACTGGTCTTCATGTCATCATATGGATAATTACATACAGAAGTACTACTGTGTATTATATGTTGTCATCAATGACAAACATATAATCAATCAACTGTTCAGAATCAAATCTCCAACAGTAATAGCTGACTCCAAATGCAAGTGAGAGAATGAAATGATGAGTATCTTGTGCCAATTACTATTTTCCTTGCACAAATAGTATCACCCTTTTGGAGATAAACTGGGTAGTTTGACTACAAATGTTTAATTTTGGGCATCCATTCGTAATCGTCTGCCACAGAATTTCATAAGGAAAAATTGAGGCGTATATGCCTATGAGTACTCAAATGTGTGTAGTCTCACAAGAAAGATTAAAGAGGCTCCACTCTACACACACTCAAGCATTTTCAAGGAATGATTTCAAATTTCCAAGAACAAAACCGACTATGTCTTCCGACGATTTGGCCTATAACGAAGCATATTGATTATAGTGAGTTGGAAGGGTTGGCGTAAAACTTGTCCTCACTTTTGTCATCTCGGGAGATTTTTTCCTCAACCATTAGACCCTCTAATGTTTTGAAAGCAAATGCAAGGGATTAGAAACTTAGGAGTCTAGATTTTTGATTCTTCAAAAGAAGAATAGCATACTCTCCTATTCCACGCCTTTTTCTCCTACAACCACACCAAACATGTTCATTTTCATCAAACTTTATATAGCTCAAAACTCAATCCCCCATGATGAGTCTTTAATTCGTCCAACTTGGGAAAAAAATAAATCCTCTAGTTGGACTAAATAATGTGTTTAAGTTTGACTTTTAAATTCCTATTGTAAGAAAGAACAAAGCATATGAAAGAAAATTTTATCTTGCTCAATTTCCCCAATTTATGATGATTTTCTTGTTCAATTACTTTCCCAGAATTAGACCATTTGAGCTTTGTTCATTTCCCACAAATTTAGTGTTTTTATTGTTCAATTACTATCCAAAAATTAGACAATTTTCTGGTTCAGTTTCCCACAATCTGGATAAATAGCTTTCTCAATTACTCTCAAACTTTAGAAAATTTGTTTGCTTTGTTCATTTCCTCAAATTATCATCAAGTTTTAAATTGACTTTTGAGTTTATCATTTTCCTTAAAGGAAAAGAACATAATCATCTAGTCAATTTACCAAATCATGGGAAACGTTCTTAAGTTTGAAAGCTTAACAAAATAGAAGTCAAGTTGAACGATTTGGCAACCTGCAACCCACAAGTTAGTAGTTGTTTTCCAACTTTTTCACAAAAAAGTCTCTAACATCAACCTGCAAACAAATGTTAGGTTGTTCAAAGCACAAAAACAAGCATGGTTAGAATATTAGTGGTTAAACTTTTAAATTTTCAATTCAACCAACCAGATGCGACTACCTTTATGAGATGCGATCCTAGAATAAATGGATGTGATTACCTTTCCTGAATGTGAGATTTGCACTAAAGGTGATAGAAGATTTACCTGATGTGAGCTTTACCTGGATGCAATTCAGGATCTACTAGATGCACTGTCAAAAATCTCAGATGCGATGCTATTTCCTAAATGTGATGATCTTTCCTAAATGTAAGCTTTGGAAACTAAAGGTGACTTTTGACCTGAAAATAGAGAACACAAATTAGCCAAAAAGAAGTTAAAAATGAGGAGAAATCTGAGGATTTGCCCCACGGTGGGTGCCATAAATGTGTGTATTTTGTGGACCTACAAGCTACAACACAACATTTCAATATGTCATTGCATTAGTGAGATAAACATGAAATAACAGAGGAAAAACACATATACATTACTAAAATCGACATATTGCTCCCTATCTAAAATTAGGGGCCCATTGAGCTCAGAATTCATTCCTTTTATAGAACAATTTGAGGAATAATAGGCCAGGACTGAGTTATGAAGAGAGGTGGAGATTGAATCCTTGGTGATCCATGTGAGGTGATCCAATTGATTTAACTCTCATTGGTTAATGGATTGACTTTCCTTTTTGCAAGTGACGAGTTGTAATTAGGAGGTTTTATTTAATTCCTTTTAATTAATTACCTTAGCCATGTATTTAATTATTTTTAATTTAATTGATTTGATTTGATTTAATTGGCTAAGGAAATTAATGTAAATTAGTGATAAGATCGCTAGGAAATTAAATTTGATTTAAACAAATTATGCCAATTAATTGAAGAATTGTCTTGACATAATTAGGTGTATGATCACACTTAGGGAAAATAGGGTCTTTGGTCAGAGCAAACCAAATCAGGGTGGTGACATTATCCTCCATCTCCCCACCCTTCCTCCTCCCACTTCTAGTATGGGGCTCCCTTTGCAATATAGTCCTTGTTTTGAACTCCATTTATTCCCTCCACTCACATCCCTTACATATAATCCTTTCATTTCATGCATCCTTTATTCCCCATCTTCCCATCCTCCAATTTCCTACTACTAGTGTGGGGGAATTTCACTCCTTTACCACATAGTTCTTTAATATCCATCCTTTCATCCCACATTCAATATCCATCCATTCCAAATTATGTATCCATCCATTCCACTCATCTATCTCCTATCCAATCCATCTCTCTGTCTTTGTCGTTATTTGATTCTCCCTTGTCATTGGTCCTAATCTATCTTATCCTTCATCCATCTCCCATATTGAATTATATCCAATTCATTTATATTATAATCTAATCCATTTATATTCCCTTCTATCTAATCTACTTAGTTTATAATTCAATCTACTCATCTTCCCTTCTAACTAATTCATTTATCTTCTAATCCAATCATTTTCTCTTCCAATTCTATTTTCTCTAATTCCTCTTATCTTCCTTCCTATCCAACACAATCAATTAATCTTTCTTCCATCCTAATTCAATCCATCTTACCATCCAATCTTATTTTATCCAATCTTGTTCCTCCTTCACCATCTAATCTCATGCTATTCTACCCATTCTAATCCTATACTGAGCTTAACCCCATCACACTGAGCTTTTCCTAGACACCATGATTGCAAAAATTTTCATCAAATCAACAGACTGATTGAATTTATCATCATTTATTCCATTCACGAGCAATTGCCAGCAAATTCTTGTTTCAACATCCATCGATCTTTTTCCCATCAGGATGAATTGTTTTGGTGTTGGCTTACAAATCACTCATCACATCCATCTCATTCATGGAAAGAACTTTTGGACTAAATGAATGCTTGGTCATGATACCTTTTTGTTGATTTTATCTTTGTGTTTTAGTAGACCCTACTCATGATTGCCTCGATCTTCAATATCTTGGTGTATCTTGGATGGTGTATATTTGAATACGTTTCATTTGTTAAATAATCTGTTTGTGGGTACTTTAGTGCATATTTGTTGGTGATCATGTAGTTATGGTTATATATGCCTCACTAGGGGTAGGATCTCATGCACTTCCACCAAGGCCCTAATTAAGACTTGGGTGTACTATGGATTCCTCATTGGTGTCACTACATTAGTTCCACCATGATTGTCGATCTACATATATGCTCGTAAATCTACCTTGTTTGTCTGAGAGTCTAGTCCATGCAAAGGAACCATGTCACTTATGTTTTCTAACACATTGTGCATAACTCCTCTTGAAAAATCAAACTAGGGTGTTCTCTTCAATATTAACACAATACAATCCCCAAAATATCATGTAGTTAGGTTCCATTTGTTAGTTCATTTAGTCTTCTTTCAATCTGCATTATGAGGCTCCTATTTACTCACTATTCCCCCATCCCGATTAGGACATCATATCCCCGATCTAGCCTAGTTTTACCCTGAACCCCCCCCCCCCAAGGAAGCATCTTGCATCACCACCTAATTTACCCCTTTCCTCTCTTCTTCCTCTCTTCTGCCTTTTTTCAAGAAAATTCCACAAAATTTATTTTTTCTGTTATTTTCTCGAGTGGGCATCATCTCATCTCCCACTATAATTAATTTTCTCTCTAGGGCATCTAATTTTCATTTTTATTTGATGTGACGTCGTCTCTGATGCTGCATCAAAGAGGGAAAAAATGTAGATGTCAAAAATCATCCTTATATTAATTTAATAAATATCCTTGTAACATTATAGTTAATTTTAATTAATTAACTATATATGTTATATTCTTCTATCTATTTAACTAAATTTATTTAATTAAATATGATTCACCTTCTATAGTATCTAAATTTAATTTAAATACTATCTTCCTTTGTTGTATTAAATCTTATTTATATATATTTCTACATTAAATACCCTTTTAAATAAATCTCAATTTATTTATTCCCTCACATTTATAATATTTCTCTAAACCAAGATTAAATTCAAATCTAATTTGAATCATTAATCTAAGCCTAGCCTAAAGACCTATTAATCCTACCTAGAAACCTACTCTATTCCTACCCTACCACCCATCACACTCATCTTAATAAAGCTACTTGCTAATTAAACCTACTTATTAGGTTAAAAAAGTGATTCCTTCACCTTTTGAGTGCTAATGACCTACTCACACATGTGTGAGAAACCCATCCCAAGGAAGCCACCCAAATTCTTTAAATGTGGCAACCTTTTCATCCCCCACTCCTTTCTCCAAGGTTTTCTCACACATGTGTGAGCAACCTTGAGCCACTCAAACCTTAAAGGCTTGAGTTTGACTTTTGTGTGACATGTCCTTTTGCACTTGTATCCTCTATGTGGCATCTATATGGATGCCACATGTGTTCCACCTCATCCAATCCCTTCCCTTCCATCCAAAAATCTATAAATAGAGGCTCTTGCCAAGAGAAAAGAATCCATTATTTTTGCATTGTTATGATGTTATTTTCATTTTAGGATTTCTTTGAGCATTTTATCATTCTAGTTTATTTCAAGTTTGAATCCATTTAGATATTACATGTTAGGAATAAAGGTAAATGAATCTTGAATCATGCATAAAATTCTAGCTCAGATTTATGTTTGCATCATCATCTTGGTGAAGGCTTGAGACAAGTTCCTCATACTTGTTCTTGAGCCATTTGTCATACTCTTTAGTTTGTATTCTAATCATCATCCAATCATAGTGGGATCTAATTTATTGTGATGGGAGAGCACACCCATATTCCTCTCTAAGATAAACTCAACAAGGCTTGGGTGCATTTGTTTGGCTCATCGGAGGTTATGGTGGAAGATTTGTTTTGATTGTTCCTTTGATATGTTAATATGATTCATATGCTCTAACATTTGCATGTCTAAGTGTGATCCCAATAGGTAGGTTTTCATCATACACACATATAACTGTTTGCAAACAGTTTGACAAAGAAGTTGTAACTCTAAACCATCTTGGTAAAGGTTATTTGTAAGGTATGAGCATGTTTTTGAGGGAGATGGAGGAGTTTCTTTGGGGGGAGAGGAGTTGTAGGATTTGGGGGAAGGTATTTGTGGTCGAAGAAACATATGTAATAAATTTTTTAAGACAAGAGACAATAATTCCTTGCAAACATTATTTTCTCTATCCATGAGGACACAATCTTTTTTTTATTTTGAAGTTCCAATGATTGCATAAGGCTCTCCCACTTTCTCTGTTGAATGTGTCTTGTGGGAGAAGCCTATCCTTGTACCATATGTATCCATATATGTTTGTATATAGAGGTATGTAGGGGGTGGAAGATAGAGGTCTTTGATTGAGACAAAGTGTTGTTACTTGGTTGCAGTGTTGGTCGAGGGGCTCGGTCATTGAAGGGCTCGAGATTGTTTCTCAGTTGCAGTGTTAGCTGAGGGGTTTGGTCATTGAAGGGCCTAGGACTATTGCTAGGTTGTAGTGCTGTCCAATAATATCAGTCATTGAAGGGCTTAGGACTATTTCTCGGTTGTAGTGTTGGTCGAGGAGCTCATTTACTGAAGAACTCAACAAACTTGTTGAAGACACTGATGTATTTGAGAGACATTTGTGTTGTTTAAAAAGATATAGATCCTATGGTGGCATAAGGCATTATGTGCACTCTTATAGAGTATGGTGTGGCTTGGATCAAGGAGAATTATCCTATGGAAGAAGTCAATTTGGTGTTGTGGGAACACTTGTGAAGTCCCTTAAGAAACTATTGATTCAAAGTCCACCTAGGGCCTCTGCATCATTTAGTGTAATCAATCTTGTGTGCTTGGCATGTATGACTGGCATGTGAAACAACATGTTTTAGATCTGTTATAAATGATTTTTGATGATAGTAAGGTTGTAAATCTCTTGTTTTCTTCCATTGTGTATGTTGGCTACAAGGGTTGGGCTGATCTCCTTGAGTTTTCTCCATCCTTGACTACATCGGGTGGTATCATAGCGAGGTTTAAGGATGAACAAGATTGAGGTTAAATAAGGTGGATATTCTTATGTTGGTAGATCTGAGTTCCTAACTTACGAATCCCTAAACTTGTTGATCATGAGGAGGAAGAGTGTAGATCTAACTTTCAATCACAAAGGACTTGTACAAGGTGGCTAGGAAGGGTTTTTTTCTACTATTTTTGGTTTTTGTACATTGAAGGCATACCAATTGGAGGAAATTTGAATTTGTGTTTGATAGATCACTGGTTGGAGAAACATCTTGTTATAGATCACCATTTGGAGAGAAATTTGCACCCGAGGATTGGAAGATGACACCTATAATGATGAACCTAAGAAGACTAGACAAAATGGTGGAAGAATTTAGAGTGGAGATAAGGAATGAGATCAGAAGTGTGTTGACTAGATTAAGGAGGAATCCTGAGACTAAAGAGGAATTTGAGGAGGCTTTAGAAGACCTTGAGACTGGAGATGTTGAGATCCCTGTAGAAGAGGAAAGATTGATGAGAGTTGTAGCACAAGTAAGTAAAACTCATAAGATAGATGTTTCTTCTTTCACCTGCTCATTTCATCCAGAGGATTTCATACACTAGATTGGAGAGTTAGAAGATTTCTTTAATCTTGAAGATATTAGAGATCCAAAGAGGGTTAGGTTAGCATAGACTAAGTTGAAGGGTCATGATTCCATGTGGTGGAAGGAATTGTAAAAGATAGAGAAGAGCATGGTGAGACATAAATCACTAGATGGAAGGTGATGGTTGCTAGTTTAAAACCTAAATTCATTCCCCATGATTATGAATTGGAGTTGTTCAAGAAATTGTAGAATTTGTGGTAGAAAGACATGACTGTGGAGGAATATACAGAAGAGTTCTACATGATGACTATCAGATTTTTTCACAAGGAAGTATCTAAGGAGAAGGTCACTAGGTATGTTAATGGCATGATATTTAGTATTCAATATTATTTGAGTATGTTTAGGATTAGAATTATTGAGGGTTCTTATTAATACATATTAAGGGAAAAATATAAGTTCAACAGGAGACAAGGTATCCTTAGAGGGAAGGAAAATAAAGTTAGCAACAATGGAAAAGAGAAGTGAACCACTAAATTTGAATCTAATCAGAAGATACCTAGAAGAGGGAATGGTAGTAAGGATTTAAAGGGAATTTGTTTTAAGTGTGGTGGCATAGGACATAGGCATTTTCATTGTTATAAAGGATCTAGTAAGAACATGGGAAAATAGAACCTTATGGAGCATGAGGAACAAACTGCTGGTGAATTTGTGGAAAATGAAGTTGAGCTTGAGATAGGAGAGTCTCTTATGCTTAGGAGAGTTATGTTGAGTAAGAGGAAAGTTGAACCTTTACAAAAGAGGAATTTTTTTAGGACTATTTGTAAATCATGAGGTGGAATTTGTAAATTTGTTATAAATAGTGGTAGTAATGACAACTTGGTATTAAAAGAGATGGTGTAGAAGTTGGGATTGATGAGGATTAAACATCCTTGTCCTTATAGGATAGGTTATTTTTAAGATGATCATATGGTGGAGGTGAGAGAGAAATATTTGGTTAACTTCAACATTGGACCTTACAGAGATGAAGTATTATGTGATGTGGTGTCTATGAGTACCTTTCATGTTCTATTAGGAAGACCTTGGAAATATAATAGAGGATATATTGATAATCAGAGAAGAAACTTGGTCAAAATAGAGAAGGATGGACAAAATTTTGGTTTAGTTCCTTTGAAGGAATACAAAGGAGGAAGTGCAGGGAATTTGAGTATGGTAAATAGTTATTGTGAAGAGAAGAAGACTACATAGGTTAGTATGGATAAAATGAAGGACCTTGTAGGTAAATCCGGTGAAGGAAAGTTGGTATTCGATAGTAAGACTGTAATCTTTTCAAGGCTAATTGATAATTGTAATTGATTTATAAGCATATGGACTTGTTCCTGTTGATGACAATTATTCAATTGTGTATTATCATTGATGTTTACACAAGCATAGTGATGTTTACACAAATGTCTAATCCTATCCAAGCACAGTTAGTTCATGCAAAGCCCTCTCGGGCATTGAAGAGGACCAAAGTTATTTTCATTTCTAACCAAGTTCACTCAGGCATTATAGTGTTGGTCAGACATTGAAGGATCTCAGTGTTGACTAAGTAAAACAGTTAGTGTCAGCCGACTAACAATAGTTTATATTTTATGGATAATTAGTTATATGCAGCCGATGGACATGGGTTTTATTATTTATTTAGAAGGATATTAAGGCCAAATTGACAAGGCTTATCATATATATATAAGGTCAAGTTCATATTGAATATGGAGAGAGAGTGTGTGTTTATGATATGAAGAGTGAAGGAAAAACTAGATGGGATTATGATTGAGGACATAACACACAGAGCTGAAATAGAATATTCGATTGGTGAGGATCAAGTATTTAATCTAGAATAAAGATTTGAATCAGCAAAGATAGTTTCTTATCAAAACAAGTCAATCCATTGTTACTTTCTAACCATTGTAGCAGTGATCAAAATCTCTTAACAGAGTAGAATTAACGGTCTTTTATAAATCCTCTCACAAGGTGACATTTCTACATTGAAGGGTTTGAAGGCCTCTCACAAGGCCACTCCTTACAGGGTGATTAAATCCTCTAATAGGGTCACACCTAATAGTGTGTTATTGTAACCTTTAATAGGGTTGGATCCTAACAGGGCTCAGTTTAGAAGAGTGAAAAACTATGACTAGTTGCAATTGGTGGTTTTCCCCATATTGGGTTTCCACATTAAATCTTGGTGTTATCTAGGTACATTTCATTTGCTTTATGGTGTATGTTTTTGTAATTAATTACAAAAGATAATCATATTTAATATATTAAGATTTGCTATGTTAACCAAGTGGTAGTAGAATATCTATGTTAACCGAGAAACACTGACTAAATTGTTTAAGACATCTAAGGGACTTGGACTTGTTTTTGTGGTAACTGATTCACCCCTCCCCTCTAAGTTACTCTACTCATTTACAACAATTGGTATCAGAGCTACAAGTGCTTACAGGGAAGGTTTCAAGGCCTAAGCTAAAGATCAGAGATGTCTTACAAAAGGGAGATCCCAAAGCTTAATAAAGACAATTTTGCAACATGGAAAGATCTGATGAGACTACATCTATCTACCATTAAAGATACTAGTTTACAATTCTTGGACCTAGGTATGTGGAATCACCAAGACCTTTGACTGTGGATGAGATGATACACATGAAGCATCATACCATAATGACGATTGATATAGCCTCTACACTCAGCTATTCCAAATTTGATGAAGTAAAGGACTACCCTACTGTCTTTGATATGTGGAATAAACTACATGATATTCATGGAGGAGATGTCAATGTAAAGAGAGCCAAATAAAAAAGTCTCTGAGGTCAGTTTGACCAGATGAAAATGAAAGAAGGAGAAGACACTACAAAATACAATGAAAGAATCAAGAAAAGTGTCAGTTCCATCAGAGTTTCCAGTGGAGTAATTGAAGACACAAAAGTGGTTAGTAAGGTATTGAGGACTTTACTTCCTATCTATGCAATTAGATTTTCAGCTATTCAAGAAATGAGATGTAGTAATGGTATAACTCTAGATAAATTAATTGGAAGATTATCAACTTTTGAGTTGGATAACTTTGACAATTACTCTCCTAATCTTGGCAATCTGGAGTCTGCATTCAAGGATAAATTAAACCTTCAAAAGATAAAAGGAAAATAGATTGACAAGACACTGATGATGAATCTGATGATGAAGATCTAGATATCATTGAAGCATTACTTGCAAGGAGAGTTGCAAAAGGAAAAGGATAGTACAAAAGAAGAATAGCATTAATTTTCTTTTCATGTGATGAGGTTGGTCACATTTCTGCTAAGTGTCCAAATAAGGAAGACAAAGGTGAAAAAAAGTTCAAAAAGTATAAAGGAAAGAAATATTACAAAATCTACATAGACAAAGGTAAGAAATCTTGCTACATTGCTAAAGATTCTGATAGTGATGAAGATGCAGATGAAATGGTTTATATTGATGTTAAGGATGTGTCAGATAATGAAGATAATGAAAAGACAACACTATATTCTCATATTAGCAATAATGACACTTGGATAATTGATAGTGGTTGTTCTCACCACATGACTAGTCATAAAACCAAATTTGAACATCTTGAGCACTATGATGGTGGGAGTGTCAGTTTTGGGAATGATGAACCTTGATATGTGAAAGGTAAAGGTTGTATTGCTTTAACAAAAGGAATAAAATGTGATAATGCTTATTGGGTTGAAGGACTAAGACACAATATACTAAGTGTGACACACTTGAATAACATTTCTTTCAAGGTACAATTCATGAATGGTAAGGCCAAGCTCCTGGATGGTAAGGGAAACCTAGTTGGAACTAGCAGACAAACAAAAGGTAATCTATTTTATCTTGATCTCAATGAGAGTTCATGTTTTATTTTACAAGTAGAAGAAATATGGTTATGGCATAAATGGTTATGTCATGTGAACTTTGATAACCTGGTTAACATAAGAAAGAACAAAAGAGTAAGATGAATTCCTATTCTGAAGAAACCAGAACTAGAAATATGCAAACAATGTCAAATTGGGAAGATGGGAAAAACAAGCTTCAAGAGAAAGAACTACAATACATAAGAAGTTTTGGAATTTGTACATACTGACATATGTGGACAAATTGGAACAACAAGTTACACAGGTGAGAATTACTTCATTCTATTTTTTGATGATCATTCCAGAATGATGACTATTATGTTTCTCAAAAAAAAATCAGAAGCTTTTTAGAAGTTCAAATGGTACCTAGCCAGAGTTGAAAAAGAAACAAGAAAGAAACTCAAATGCTTAAGATCTGATAGAGGAAGAGAATTCATTTCTAATGAATTCAATGAATTCTACAATGAAAGAGGAATCAAAAGACAAGTGTATACCCTAGGTACTCCATAGAAGAATGGTATAGCAGAAAGAAGGAACAAATCCATTATGGATTGTGCAAGAACCTTGATGATTGAAAATAATGGTAGTACCAAATACTGGAAGGAAGCCATCAACATTGAAATTCACACCTTGAACCAAGTTCAACTGAAGAAAGGTATAGAGAAGACACATTTTGAATTATGGTATGGCTATAAACCTAATGTTCATTGTTTCAAAGTATTACGAAGTAAATGTTAAATCTTGAAGGAAGAAAGAAATGGGAAATTTGATGTAAAAAGTGATGAAGGTATATTCCTAGACTACTCCTGTAGAAGAAAAGCATATAAATGTTTGAATCTTTCTACTAATAAAGTCATAGAAAGTGTGCATGTAAGGATTGATGAGTTTGCAAAGAGATGTGAAGAATAGAGCAATAAAGATCCTTAGGACTATAGAGAATTTGTATACTATGAACCTGATACTATACCTAAGACACATGCAATGGTGATTGGAAAACATCCCTGTCAACCATTCAATTCATCTGCACAAACCCAAACAATTCAACCTGAGTTTCAACCTAGTCAACTCGATCTACTGGTAGAGGAAACTGAGTCGCATACTAAAGAGACTGAGTCACAGACAGAGGGAACCGAGTCACAGATAGAGGTACCCAAGTCTCAAATAGAGGCGCTCGAGTCTCAGACAGTGGAACCTGATAGAAGAACAAAACAAAAATTTTGAGCATGGTGAAGGCATCATGCACCTGAGCAAATAATTAGAGATGAGACAGAAGGTGTAATGATAAGGAAAAAAATTAGAGGTACATGTTTTCTTAGTGAAATTGAACCTAGAACTATTAAAGATGCATTGAATGATGAAAGCTAGATCAAAGAAATGAATGAAGAGATTGAGAAGATAGAAAAGAACAAAAACTGGACTCTTGTACCTAGACCAAAAGATAAGAATGTGATTGGTACTAAGTGGGTTTTCAGAAACAAGATGAATGAAAAAGGACAAGTTTCCAGAAACAAGGAAATATTGGTATGTAAAGGATATGCTCAAGAAGAGGCTATTGATTATGGAGAAAATTTCTCTCCTATTGAAAGACTTGAAGGAGTCAAAATTCTTCTAGCATATGTTACACACAAAGGATACAAGGTATATCAAATAGATGTAAAATCTGCATACCTGAATGGAATTCTTCAAGAGGAAGTCTACATTGAGAAACCTGACGGTTTTTTAGATCCTAACAAAAATAATATGGTTTGCAAATTACACAAAGCATTGTGTGGATTGAAGCAAGATCCTAGAGCCTGGTATGAAAGACCACGTGGTTACTTGGTCAACATTGGATTTTGGAGAAATAATGACAATAGTAGCTTGTATATCAAAGAAGGACCTCAGAATAGGATACTATTAGCAGAAATATTTTTTGATGATATATTGTTTACTGGATATGATGACTTATGTAAAGCATTCTCAGAAGCTATGAGTAACGAATTTGAAATGTCTATGTTTTGTGAAATCAAATTCTTTGTTGTTTTACAAGTTTATCAGATGAAGGATGGTATCTATATTACCCAGTCTAAATACATCAAAGAGACACTAAAGAAATTTGGGATGGAAGACTCCAGAACAGTTGGAACACCTATGCAAACTGGACATAAGTTGTCTAAGGATGATGATTCAAAGGAAGTAAATCAGACTACCTACAAATCCATGATTGGTAAGCTTCAATATGGTGTTCACACTAGACCTAATATTGCATTAGCAGTTGGTATTGTTGCAAGGTTTTCAGCTAATCCTAGAGAGAATCATTTGATGGCTATCAAAAGGATTCTGAGATATCTTAAAGGTACTGAAGATTGTGGATTATGGTATAAGAAAGGTAGAAACTTTGATTTGAAGACTTTTATTGATGTTGATTGGGCTGGAAGTGTTGATGATAGAAAGAGCACAAGTGGTGGAGCATTATTTCTTGGCAAGATGTTAGTCTCCTAGAAAAGAAAGATATAGAACTAAATTTCTCAATCTATAATAGAAGCAGAATAGATTGCTGCAGCAGTAAATTGTTCAAACATCATATGGTTCAAACAGTTGTTGCCAGGTATGATGGTGTAAATTACAAAACCAATTATTATCTACTGTCACAACACTAGTGCTAATAACATTTCAAAGAACCCTGTGATGTATACTAAGACTAAACATATTGCACTAAAGTATCATTTCTTGAGAGAATTGGTTCAAGACAAGGAAGTGAGATTGGAATATGTGAATACTAAAGAAAAAATTGCAGACATATTCACAAAACCATTACCTAAGGATGCATTTTTGTATCTTAGATGAAAGTTAGGGGTAATTCCCCTAATAGAGGCTCACTAAAACACATTTTAGCGATGCATCAACCAAGCTACATAATAGAATTAACATGTTGATGTAGATATTTAGAGCTTATTGCATATGAATCAGTACAAATAGGTACATTACAACTTCATTGGATATGTCAGTTGGTGTCTTTTGCATTGGTTATAAAAGATGGAGAGATTACTGTATGTCATAATGATTAGTGAAAGAGGGAGAGATTATTGTATGTCATAAAGATTACTGATTGAGAGATTGATGAAAGAGGGAGAAATTTATCAGAAAAAGAGATTAATGTAAGAGGGAGAAATTTGTATTTCTGTGATTGAGGGAGTTTTTGGATGAGAATTAGAATGAAGCTAAGGACATTAAAAAAATATATTCTTATGTGTGTTGCTCTATAATTCTTTGTATTATGACATGTTGCGTTTCCATCAATGCCAAAGAGGGATATTGTTGATGACAATTATTCAATTGTATATTTTCATTGATGTTTACACAAGTATAGTGATGTTTACACAAATGTCTAATCCTATCCAAGCATAGTTAGTTCATGCCAAGCACTCTCGGGCATTGAAGAGGACCAAAGTGATTTTTAGTTCTAACCGAGTTCACTCGAGCATTACAGTGTTGTTTGGCAGTTGAAGGATCTTAGTGTTGATCAAGTAAAACAATTAGTGTCAGCCGACTAATAGTACATTATATTTTATTGATAATTAGTTATATGTAGCCAACATACATGAGTTTTATTATTTATTTAGAAGGATATTAAGGCTGAATTGACAAGGCTTATCATATATATATATAAGGTCAAGTTTGTAATGAATATGGAGAGAGTGTGTGTGTTTATGATATGAAGAGTGAAGGAAAAATCAGATGGGATTCTGATTGAGGACACAACACAGAGAGCTCCAACAAAATATCTGATTAGTGAGGATCAAATATTTAATCTAGAATAGAGATCTGAATAAGAAAAGATAGTTTCTTATCAAAATAGGTCAATCTATTGTTACTTTCTAACAATTGTAGCAGCGATCAAAATCTCTTAATAGAGTAGACTTAACAATATTTTATAAATCCTCTCACAAGGTGACATTTCTACATTGAAGTGTTTGAAGACCTCTCACAAGGCCACTCCTTATAGGGTGATTAAATCCTCTAACAGTGTCACACCTAATAGTGTTTTATTGTAACCTTTAACATGGTTGGCTCCTAACAGGGCCCACTTCAAAAGAGTGAAAAATAGTGAATAGCTGCAATTGGTGGTTTTCCCATGTTAGGTTTCCACATTAAATCTTGGTGTTATCTATGTATATTTCAATTTCTTTATGGTTTATGTTTCTGCAATTAATTACAAAAGATAATCACAGTTAATATCTTAAGATTTTCTATGTTAATCGAGTGATAGTAGAATATCTGTGTTAACCAAGCAATAGTGACTAAATTGTTTAAGACATCTAAGGGACTTGGAATCATTTTTGTGGTAACTGATTCACCCCTCCCCTCTTAGTTACTCTACTCATTTCCAACAGTTCCTAAGGAGAAGGATGATCTCATAAGATTATTTGGCATAACTTAGATAATATTTGGAGGTTTTTTAGTGTAATTAGGCCTATGTGCTTGGCATGTATGACTAGCATGTGAAACAACATGTTTCAAATCTATTGTAAATGATTTTCAATGATAATAAGGACTTGAATCTCTTGGTTTTACCTACTTTGTCTTGTTTTTATCTATTTGTATGTTGGCTGCAAGGGTTGGACCGATCTCCTTGAGGTTTCTCCATCCTTGAATACATCAAACAACTAAGGTCAAGACATAAAGTAGGTAAGGGTCTCATTGGACCCAAATGATGAGAATTCTACTACTTGGGAGAATGATGTAGGGTTGAGAGAGTTGTACCCTTATATTTTTTGCGGTCTTCCAACAGTAAGCCCATTCCCAGTGGGTAGATGTAGTTCATACCATGTCTACATTTAATCATTTATGTGTTCTTTTGATATGATCTAGACTTTATATCATTTGTATATTATTTTTTTGTATTGGTATTTTGATGGTGATTCCAGTAATTATGATATTATTTTGGTCACATATAGAGTTAACTTGCAAAGCGTGAATCAAGAATAGAGCAAAAATCTAGTATAAATAGATGTTCAATCAATTGTGAATTATGAATTCATTATTGTTGATAGCCACGAAGAGCATCTAAGGAGTAGAAGGTAGAATTCATGTAAAGTTTAGAAACATATCACATCAGTTATCAAGAACACATAGAGGCTACCGACGAGCAGACAAAGGTATTATTCGATCATGGAAAGATGATTACTCATACATAGGAAGCTTTATTGGATCTGTTATCAGCAATTAGAGATTTCATACATTATCAGATCAAAGACTTATGTAGCTGCATTCTAACAAGTGCATCACATCTAAAATCTTTTTGTAGAAGGTGGAATTAACTACTCTTTACAAATCTCTTAACAGAGTGCACACTTAACAGTGTTGCTAAAGATTAAAATGAAGTAGATCTTAACAGGTCTCCATAGTAATGCTTCTAATAGGGCAGGTCATCAGAAGTGACCAATTGTAAGCCTTAACCGGCCCCTTCTTATCTACAAATACTGAGGTCTTGTGGGTAACAATCCCCAATGCAGTTTTTACTTCCTAACAAGAGTTTTCTGCGATATCATATCTTGTGTCATGTGTTATCCATTTTCATGAATGTTTCTTGTATGGTTACATATTAAAGAACTTATGATATGATTGCATATACATAAAGAAATATGAACAGCTAGATAAGATAATTTAAAAACTGATGATTAAGGGTTAATGGGCTAACCAAGAAAAGTTTTAGAGGTATTGATTCGCCCCTCCCCTCTCAGTACATCATTCCAATATAATTCCAACATTTTCCAGTCCACTACTTTCTCACATCACCCATCTTTTACCCCTCAATTTCCTTCCACCTCTTCTCTTATTTTTATTTTATCTTGAAGAAAATTAGAAAAAATATTATCCTTTATTGTTGCAACACACTCATCCTCAGTCTCATTTGTATATTTATTTTCTAAAAATTTAACATCCTCCAATTAGTATTCAATTTTATTTGTTGGTACTTGTATTTCCTCACTTCCTTCTCTCTACATCACTAGGGCATAACAAAAACTTATTATTTGATTTCGTTGATAGGTTGCCTTGTAGGAAACATATTTTAAACTTTTTATTCAACCTTAAGAGGTAATAAAATAACTCTAGAACCATCCTTTGAAAAAATTTATTTATTCTTCTCTCCATCATGCATTACCTTCCTATCGTCCTGCCAAGGTCTTCCCCAAAAATATGACATGCATCCATTGGAATGATATATAAGTATTTCCTATATAGAAATTTATTAAGCATATCTTATTAAAACTAACTTCATTTCCCTTTTTAAAACATATTTTCACAACAACCACCATTAATAATAACTTGACATACCTTTCCTCTTGAGGTTCATCTTGTTCAAAATATATTTATTTGAAGCCAAGAATCATCACATCTCTTTTTCTGAACTTTCTCTTCTTTTGGAATCACCGTTGTCTTTCTCATCATGAGGCTCTCATCCACATCTAGTAGAACATCAAGATATACCCTTTCTTCCTCATCCTTAGCTTGAACCAAGTTTATTCTAGGTTGTTCACCTTATCTCTATCCTTCCATATGATAATTTTTATATTCAAATGCTCCATGATACTCTTCACTAAAAATAAAGAAAGTGAAAGTTCTTTGTTTTTTTTACCATCCTCTACCGCCACCATGTCCTCTATTTCTCTAAAATCCTATTCATCTTTATTGATTTTGAAATTCATTTTGAGTATTATCTAATTTATCTTCTTCTTGAGATAGTTCTCCCCTACAATAATTCAAATCATCTTGGAATAGAGATTCTATACCTCTTTTTGCTCCCCTATTTCCTTGGAAATACTGCCTATTATTCTTTTCTTCCACCTTTAATGCTAATTGGTATGCTTCTTCAATACTATTAACTCTATGCATGCTGAATTTATCTTGGATATAAAATTGTAAACCATTCACATACCTTGTAGCCATATTCTCATAATTTCTTTGTGCTCCACACAAATGGACTATTTATAAAACTCATTCAGATAATCTTCAACAATAGGTGGATTTTTTTTTTCAAATTCTAAAATCTAAAAAAAAAAGGGTCTATGGATAATCCATAGGAAAAATTTCTCTCAACTTCTCAAACATACACCAAGTCCAAATTTTATGCTAAGCTTTTTTTTTCTCTTTCTCTAAATGATCCCACCAAATGTTTTCATGACCCTTTAACTTGTTCCACCCAAATGTTAACTATTTTTCTTCTACCATATACTTCCACTCAAAAAATTCTCGATACTATTCAACTATCTATTAACTCCTCTAGTTTGAGACTACCTACATAATTAGTAAATTCAATCTTGATTCTATTGGTGTTTAAAATTGTTATGCTCTGAGAAGAAACCAATATATATTAAGACTTATATTAGGAGTGGTTAGCTCCAAATGTGAAACTCGTGAAATAACTTGACTAACTATAGGGACAAGACTTCCCTCTGCACTTATAGCTCTACAAAATCAAGGCGGGTACACCTAATCCAGACCAAACTAAACTCTTTACAATACCTTCTACTTTTGGATTTGAACAACAGATAAACAGAAAATAAGTACTAAATTCCAACCAAACATTCATTGACTCTCCACTACCATCGTGATATAATAACAAAAAATGTAAAAGTAAAGAAATTTGGTAATGATTTTGATTAAAGTTTAGGGACAAAATATAGCCAAACCACTCTGACATATACCTCCAAAGAATATACTTTCTTTAGATTAGTGCCTTATCCATTGAGTAAAATCCTAAATACAACACTGAAACTGAAACAATCTATTGGTATAGATTCATAGCCATAAACACAAATATATCTCAGATCACACACTACAAGATCCTTAAGTAGATATCCAGATAGAATCAATGTAATATCCAAAGAATTTTAATTTTATCTAAGATCAAATACTTATGGAATACACGTATGCATAAGCAAGACTTATACAGTAAGCTATAAAACTTATAACTCACAGAGATAATCACAAAGGAGAGACTTAAAATATGATAACACTTATATTAAGTATGATGAAATCCTATTTCTGCATCAATATGACAAGGAAATACAAAATAGGATAATATGAAAAAGATCATAAGCTTTCTATTCTATCTAATTACAATCTGAAATATATCTACTATATCATAGACTGGAAACAAATACAAGCCTAAATCTTTTACAATATTTCTCCCAATTCTCTAGCCCTTACTAAATGGTCTTGAATACTCCTTTATAGGAACATGAATACAACAAGATTTGGACCATTTAGGGTTAGGGTTTACAATCAGTTAATGCAAGCATTCAATTCTATGATCAATTTGACCTAATCCATGGATGTGAGTGATGTACCCCAAGGTGAAATAATTTCCAAGCTTTGATACAGAGAGTAGTTGATCATAAATGCAGAAAAAACTAGGCAACTATATATGCATTTATCCCTTTGATTAGAAACCCAATCTATCAACTCTGGTCTTGAAAACATCTTTCCATATCATATTTCAATCCCTACACCATTCAAAAACTATGCAAATTGAAACCACAAGATCAGAACACAACATTAATGGCTCTGAGATAAAATATCTGTCGACCACCATGAAAATCCTCTAAGAATATATTCAAATATTTAAATTTTTATCAAAATGGCTATAGGTGGCATGGAAAATGATTTGGATCATTGAGAATGAATCCCTGTTCAACTTTAAAATAGATCTGTTGATTCCCTTTAATTTATCTGAGCTCGTGATCAAATTTTTCCAGGTGTCATTCTAGTGCAATGCCTCAAAGATTAATTCCCAATCATCTTCGCATTAAGGTAATGCACCAGCCATCCAATCAGAATCAACTAAACTGATCTTTAACTTTAGTTATAAAATAGGAATCTTAGTCCCACCTTCATCGACATGGTGTACAAATGGCCCTAAGAAATCCTTGTTGGCCTCTAACCTGTGCTAACCAGCTTGACACATGTCAAACAGGAATGATTCCTTGATAAATATCTTCCCTACATCTTTCCCATATGGGTTTGCACCTGCTATTGGATTAAAATCAACTTACCATGCCTTTACTTTTCTTTACCTCTAGCTAGGTCCCATATTTGTCCATGTGTCAAACAGGTGCAATGCTTAAAAATTAAAAATCTTCATCTCGACAATTAAGGGATAGCATCGGCAGTTGGATCATCTCACATCCGCACAACCCTTAATTTCCACTTGTAGACCCGTGACCAATGACATCAATAGTGACATGCATCGACTTGGCGCAATTTGTTATGCATTAGAACTTGATCATCTTTCGTTTGAGTCATAATGCCAGCCATCAAATTGTATCTGATCTACAATAACTTTATCGACCTTCAGCACTGTACTAGATAGGTCACAACTTATCACTAGCTTGCTCACCCTAGGAGCATAATCCTTTATTCCTCTCGAGTGAACAATAGCTACACATCATCTCTCATTGGCATATCCATGGGTCACCACCTTGGGCACTCGCGGCCCCCTGTCAAATCTTCTCTTTACCTCCATGATTCCATGACCACCATTCTATCATCCTTCTAGCTTGTACACGTGGCATTCGTTGGAATTATTGGAATGATGTACTAAGAGGGGAGGGGTGAATAAGTACCTCTAAAACATTTTATGTGGTTGGCCCATTAACCTTTGTGTCATTAGTTGAGTATATTTCTATATGTATGTGATATCATAATATAAGTTCTTTAAATGTGTAAACATTCAAGAAACATACATGAAAGTAAATAAAACATAACACATGATATGATATCACAGAAAACTCTTGTTAAGAAGTAAAAACTGCGGTGGGGATGTCTACCCACAAAACTTCACTATTTGCAGATAAGAAGGGAGTTGGTAAAGGCTTACAATTAATCACTTATGATGATCTACCCTGTTAGGAGTATTAGAGTGGAGACCTATTAAGATCTACTTCATTTGAAGCTTTAGAAACACTATTAAGTGTGCACTCTGTTAAGAGATTTATCAAAAAAAAGTTAAGTCTGCCTTCTACAAAAGGATTTTAGTTGTGATGCACTTGTTAGAATGCAACTAAAATATAAATGTTCATCTGATAGTGAATGCAATATCTAATTGCAGATAACAGATCCTGTAAAGCTTACAATGTAAATGCAATCACCTTGAGTGATTGAGTGATACCTTGTCTCTGCTCGTCGGTAGCATTTCTATGTTCTTGATAACTTATTTGATCTATTTTTGTACTTTGCATGAATTCTTTTCTGCTACATAGATGCTCTCCATGGCTACTATCATTTATCAACTGATTACACATCTCTCTTATTACAAATGATTGAACATATATTTATACTAGTTTCTAGCTCTATTCTTCATTCACAATTTTCAAATTAACTCTAGATCCAAGGTTTACAACTTGACCTTGATCTTTGGTTGGATATCTTTTAGATCTGTTAGGATGCTTTAAAACATTCACAATTTTCTTGCTTGACCCTCAAGTAAAGCTTTAAAACAAATAAAAACTCTATAAATAGAATTACAATGTTTTATCTGACGTGTAAAGTCAGATCCAATTTTTGCGGGTTTTGTAACTGACTATCGGTTCTGATGGTCAGGCTGCTCTGTCAGTTCTGTTAGTTTTGTACTTTGTTGGTGTCATTTAATTGAACTATTCATTAGGTATGCCTTTTCTTCTCTATCGGCGATGTTCTCAAAATTGTATCATCGGTTATGCTTGTCGTCGGTTTGACTCTTGTCAATGTTCATCGGGCAATTCTATACTTAGCATTTTCACAATAGACATTTTCATCTCGTCGGGTATGCTTGTTGTCCATCGGTTATGCCTATACCGATGACCTTTATCATGTTTTTTCCTTTAAGTATACTAATGGAAAAACTTAATGTCATCAATCTCCCGCTTTGACATTAGTATAAAAAACTGATATGTGCAACATACTTGATGTATTAGTATGTACACCTGTGTATACTTCTTCCTTAGTCATGAAATGACTCCCCCTATAGATATGCCAGTAAGTGTAAGTTTATGTACATATCTATCCTTCTTGTACATACATTATACATATCCTCATATAGTATATTGTACATATGTATACGTTCCTCCTTTTTCTACTAAAGTATCTTTTACATATGTATACATTCCTCCTTTTTTGATAATGAGGGCAAAGGTACTTACAAAGTGTCAAAAATGTGAGAGTGTGAGGCTTTGATTTCCTCCATCATTTTCTCCCATTTCTCCTTTAAATATTCAAGGGCCATGTGCTCAAGTGTTATCCTCACATGCATGTCATATATGTTGTCTACCACAGACATTTCTGGGGTTGAGATCAGATTTCATGCATCTGTAATATGCTGTTGCAGAGTGGTGAGGTTTGGTAATATGTGAGCTTGTAGCTCTGTAACCTCATTTCTGAATTGTGTCTCTTCATCTGATATCTCTTGTCTCAATCTTTTTACCTCTGTGATCTTTTCATGATGCAGCTTTATTTTGTTTGCATTAGAGGTTAAACTTTGTGCACTAGCTATTAGATCTGAATCTAGTTGTGGCAGCTTTTCACTATTTTCTTTAGTGAAATTTTCTAATGTGCACAATTTTTGAACTAAGTTAACAACTTCAGCAATCATAGGTTCTAATTGACTTGCTAGTTCAGAGAGCTTTACCTTGTTCTTTGCCACTTCTTCGTTGATCTTCTCAACTAGTTTGTGTTGATACTTCATCTCTGCTTGTTCTTCCATTTCCTTCTCTGCATCTACATTTTGATTTGTAATGGTGTCAGTAAGAACTACTATTTTTTCCCTGACTAATATGTCATTTTCTATTTTGATATCTAGAACAAGTTGATGTAGAATGTCCCTTTCTTTATCAAGTGCTTGGGCTTCCCTATGTGCCTTTTTCATCTTTTCTTGTATTGCTTTTCTCTAATACATCACTCCAAAATTTTCCCGTAGTGTGATTGATGATGTTATCCAACCTTGTTTCATCATTGATATCATCAGTTATGTTACCTTTTATTGTCAAATCTACTTTGGTAACATCTTCTACATTATTCAAGTCAATATGAATTGGACTTGGTGGATTTTGGCTTTCCTCACTCTGTGTTTTTTCAAGAGTAGTGTTGGGCCATACTTCATCTATAACTTCAGTATGTTTGGGGCCTATTGTATCACTCTCTTCTTTATCAAATTCCATAGATGAGTCATCTTGTACATCTTTTATGATGATTTGTTCCTTCTCAGGGCTAGCTTCCTTAGAGGGATTTTTGAGTATCTTGCACCACTTCTTAATGCTTTCCTGATCAAGATCTATTAGCTTCCCTTTGAGAAATTCGTATGCTCTCATTTTTGGTGAGAACTTATTTTCATACTTCTTCATCATCTCATTTATTTCTTCCTTCTTTGAATCAGAAGGCATAAGAGTAACAAGTACTCTTTCTCTTATTTCTTTTTCCTGATGTAGTGCAAATATCCATCTAGAAGATAATCTCTTTGTTAGTTCCTTGGGAACGTCATATTCTGAGAACTGTAGTGGAACATAATGGTGTTTGCACATTTTAGCAATTATAGCCTCTTCAATCTTATTTTGATCCTCTGTACTAAATTTTAGCTATTTCCTAATGTTAGGATCAGAAATAGACCATGATTCTGATATGTTCTTACATATGTCATTAATAGTTTTTGGAATCAAGGGTTCTTTCCCTTTTTTCACATCTATGTCATCTTCATCCATAGCTGAGTCTTCTAGATCCTCTTTTGTCCTAACCCATCTCCTCCTTTTGGTCTACATTTCCTTAGGTGAGACCGGTTTTCTCTTGTAGGTTCTCACTTTACCTTTCTTAAGTGGTGAAGGAGTTGGTTCCTTTGAATTTTTTATTCATGTTCTTGAAGCGCCTGTAGTTCTTGCTTTCTTAGGCGGAGGAGGAGGTGGTGAATCTAATTGTGTACCCTCTGAATCATTTTTTCTGTTTCTTCACGGATAGGTGACTGGCCTTCGGTTTGTTCTTCCTTTCCTTTTGTTTCCTCTTCACCTTCTTAAGTAACTACAAATTTCTTGGTTAAGTTTTTAACCATTTTGTTCTTCTTGTTTATGATTTTCTTGACAGCAAGATCTGTCTTGATCTTTGGTTTGGCTTCTTCATAATTTCCAATTCTTGCTTGCTTGTTGTCAACTGGTTCATTCAATAGTACCTTGATGGAGTTAGTGGCTTGTCCTATTTTACACTTAGCGACTTGGCTTTTGTGTAATGACCAATACATTTCAGTAAGTAGTGTTAACTTTTCTGTGTGTGTTCACCGATGCTAATTTGTACCCATTAACTGATGGTTGTTTTTCAATAATATTACAAGTACCAATATAATGCATCTTCAATAATGCTAATTTTTTCTATATGATCAATATGTAAATGGAATTGATGCATAATATAACTTTTCATAATGTAGTTCCATACTTACTTGTGTAATTTAGTTGGAGCTAGTGATGCCACTAGATCCATTAGATGGGGCATTATCATTTGCATTGCTTGTTCCAGCACCTTTAGTGTTTGTGGCTTTTAACCACATCTTGTTTCTCATCTTCTTGATGTCGTCAATGGTGTTTCCATTGGGATAAGTGCTTGTTTCTATCAGTCGGTCTTTGCAATATTTTATCACATGTCCAGCCTTATGACAATGTAAACATGTCATACCTGGATTGAAGCATCCTCTTGGTTTTCTAGTCCATTTTCTTATACAGGTTGTAGCTATATGACCATACCTTCCACATGCTGTGCAATTTACCCATGTGTTATAGTCCCAAACATAGGAGTTACCTACTCTTGTTGGTTTGTAGCCATTATCAGGTTCTTTTGGTGTCCATGCTTTCTTATTCTTTTTCCAGCACTCTTGATATGTATGTCCATTCATTTTGTAGGTAGGAAAGTACTTGTCCATGTAGGTTTCCTTCTTTGGATTTGTCACCTTGGATCTGCATTCAAATGCCTTGTGTCCTTTCTTGTGACATTTATATCAATTACCAATGAAAGTAGATTATGATTGAGGAATACCTTTCATTTTGTTTATGCAAATGTTTGAGTTGTGGCCTGGTTTTCCACAGTGATTGCATGACATTTTCTTGGTCCTTGGAGTTGTATAAACATTCCTTTGATCTGATTGATTAGATGATTCTCCATTGTCGGTGCGCCCTATTCCTGTGTACTTGTTGACTCTTCTTTGACCATCAAGGAAATCATCCATTCTTGTATTTCTATCTTCAACTTTCTTGATCAATTCATTGTGCTGATTATGAATTTTGACTTCATGCGTTAGTTTCTCATTCTCTTCCCTTAGCTCACTGATGATCTGTATTCTTTCAATGAGTTCAGTATTTAATCTATTTTCCTCTTGACTCATATGAATAATCTATTTGGTAATCTCATGGTGATGATCAGTAAGTCCTTGAATCTTTGATTCTTTTTATTGTAGCTTCTCTATAATTTTCCTCCTATCATCAATATCCAATTTTCTCTCTAATTCAGCTTTTCTTGAATCATTCATGACATCAATCATTTTTACCATTTGAGTTTCTTGACCAATTTGCAGCATCTTGATTTGCTCTGTCAGATGTAGATTGACTTCTTATAGACTTGTGATCTCTTCTACTGATGTGTCTGAATCTTTGCTTTTTGATGATTCAGCATAGTTGAAATAATCTAGAATCTCCTCTTCTTGATAATCTTTTTCATTAAGCCTAGTTGCCATGATCTTTCTTTCATCAAGAAACTTTCTCATGCTTACTCTCACCTCTTTATACTGCTCATAGTAAATCTAAATTTTCAATTGCTCATTCTCAATAGTCTTGTCCAGTCTATACTTTTCCATTGTGTTGATCTTTTCTCTTAAGTCTTTAATCTTTTCCAGAAAGAGACTTAGCTCTGATACCAATTGTTGGAATTAGTGGAATGATGTACTGAGAGGGGAGGGGTGAATCAGTACCTCTAAAAGATTTTATGTGGTTGGCCCATTAACCTTTGTGTCATAAGTTTTGTATATTTCTATATGTATGTGAAATCATAATATAAGTTCTTTACATTTGTAAACATTCAAGAAAAATACATGAAAGTAAATAACACATAACACATGATATGATGTCGTAGAAAACTCTTGTTAATAAGTAAAAACTATAGTGGGGATGTCTACCCATAAAACTTCACTATCTGCAGATAAGAAGGGATCTGATAAAGGCTTACAATTGATCACCTCTGATGATCTACCCTATTAGGAGCATTAGAGTGGAGACCTAATAAGATCTACTTTGTTTGAAGCTTTAGCAACATTGTTAAGTGTGCACTTTGTTAAGAGATTTATCAAAGAACTGTTAAGTCCACCTTCTACAAAAGGATTTTAGTTTTGATGCACTTGTTAGAATGCAACTACAATATAAATGTTGATTTGATAGTGAATTCAATCTCTAATTTCTGATAACAGATCTTGTAAAGCTTACAATGTAAATGTAATCACCTTGAGTGATTGAGTGATACCTTGTCTCTGCTCGTCGACAACCTTTCTGTGTTCTTGATAATTTATTTGATCTATTTTTGTACTTTGCATGAATTCTCTTCTACTACTTAGAAGCTCTCCAAGGCTACTATCATTTATCAACTGATTACAAGTCTCTCTTATTACAAATGATTGAACATCTATTTATACTAGTTTCTAGCTCTATTCTTCATTCACGCTTTTCAAATTAACTCTAGATCCAAGGTTTACAACTTGACCTTTATCTTTAGTTAGATATGTTTTAGATCTGTTAGGATGCTTTAAAACATTCACATTGTTCTTGCTTGACCCTCAAGTAAAGCTTTAAAATAAATAAAAACTCTATAAATAGAATTAGAATGTTTTATCTGACGTGTAAAGTCAGATCCACTTTTTGCGGGTTCTGTAACTAACTGTCGGTTCTGATGGTTGGGCTGCTCTGCTAGTTCTATCATTTTTGTACTCTGTCGGTGTCCCTTAATTGAACTATTTTTTAGGTATGCATTTTCTTCTTTGTCAGTGATCTTCTCAAAATTGTATGATCGGTTATGCTTGTTGTCGGTTTGACTCTTATCAATGTTCGTCGGGAAATTATATACTTAGCATTTTCACAATAGACATTTTCATCTCATCGGGTATGCTTTTTGTTCATCAGTTATGCCTATACCAATGACCTTTATCATGTTTTTTCCTTTAAGTATACTAATGGAAAAACTTAGTGTCATCAGCAGCATCTTGTGCACTCGTGGCTCATCTCTTTAACCACCACTAACAGGCATAAGTGCGTGACACTAACCACCAACAGTTATTCGTGCAATTTCCAACATCTTCTGTTACCTTTCTAAACCACAGTGACTACATGACAACTGCCAGTTGTGCAATAGCCGGTCAAATTACTAACCGATTCCAACCTGCATGAGTGCGCGATATAGACCACTAACCATTAGTTACACACTTGTGACTTCTTATCATCATCTTCTCAAATCGCGGTGAGTATGGGAAAATCTCTATTTGTGCACAAACCATCTAACTCTCTGACTTCCAACCTATTTTGTGAGTGAGTGAGAAGCCTCCATCTGTCACCTTATACCACGTCAGCACCAAGATATCCTTCATTGTGCACCAAATAGCCTCCACCAACCCGCCACCATCTGCCAAAAGGAATGTGTTGGAAATTTGACTATACTATAGTATATGAATCTATTTAGTGTTTTCATTATGGAAACAAAGTCATATGAAGTGTTGGAGTCAGCAAACATTATCAGAAGATCAGAAATTGGCTAAGTACAGAACACTGGATAGTTAGCAGAGTACTAGAAGAATAGAGCATCAGTGCACATGCATACGACCGAGTTAGGAAATAATCCTTTGAAGATAAGCTTGTAATTATGTATTCATGCTAATTCTAAGAGAGCATGATCATATCTACAACTATGAAGAAGTTACAACAAGATGAAGTGACTGAGATAGTAAAGGGCAGAACAGGACAGAGCAAGGAATAAACTGTTATAGTTTTGATTAGCGTGTGTTCATTTGTTATTAAAATGCTATGTTCCTTTCAAGATAATATTATGAGTATGTGTACATGCTAAGTCTAAGAGAGCATGATCAGATCTGCAAGTATGAAGAAGATACAACCAGTTAAAGAGGTACAACCTGTGAATGCCAGAATAGGACAGAGATCATGGAAAGAGCCGACAAAGATTTTTTTGGTACAGAAGTTGCACATATCCTCAATAATTGTGTCTTTGGATTAGTAATTATTAGTGGTCTAGTCATGTGTGGTTAAAGGCGCAAGACTTGATTCATTCGGAGAAAGAATTTAGAGCTAATTTGGCGGAGTGGACTGTGTGAAGAGATGCATCTGTTCGGTTTGAGTAAAGCAATTATAACTGATGTTGCACTGACTTAATGAAGGGTTGTGTGCTTACTTAATTGATCAAGATAGATGGTAAAAGGTTTCCAAAATCCGACATGTTTTTTTCCTTTGAGGAAGTACTTATAAAAGGTCATTTGTGATCGGAAAAGTTACGAAAGCCAGAGATAAGAAAAGCAGAGCAGAGTGTTAAAATAGCAAAGCTATATCTGTCATATGTTGATGATATAGATATTGAAGTAGATACTTTTAGAGTGAAGATAATATTTTTATAGTGCTTTAAAAGAGGTTAAATCATCAATGCACAAAAGGAACTGATCAGACAAGCAGTGTCACAATAGCAGTTCACCTTGCATATACAGTGTGTATCAAAGATCCAGAAGGTTGTAGCCTTCACCATTTGAGTAGTGAGCTCTTGGATAGTGAGTCCTTGGAAAGTAAGTCCACCACCCCTAATAGGGTTATTTTAAAAGACTCCTAACAGGGTATGACCCTTAACAAGGTCACTATACTTCATACAATGTAAAGACAACTCCTAACAGGGTTAAGGATCTTCTAATAAAGGATCATAAGAAACTAGTACAAAATGTTTGTGGGTACTAATTCCCACCGGGGTTTTAACCTACATTGGGTTTCCTCATAATCATATTTGGTGTTATGAGTTGTTTATTTTTATCTTACTTGCATTGATATTTATTTCATTACTTAAGCATTAAAGTTAAGATTCAAGATAAAAAGAAAAAAGATTAATAAATAGATCATTGACTCACCCCCCCCCCCCCTCAGTGATCCTAATCCTAACAATTGGTATCAGAGCTCTGGTCCTCAGAAAATAAGTTTAACCACTTGAGGAGATCATGGACAAGGTAGAAATGAAACACCTAAAAAAGAATCTTGAATCAGCCCTTGAAGAACTTGACACATTTGAAAAAGAAAATGAAGATCTTAAACTAAAAGTTAATGGCATGCAAATACTTATCAAGAAACTAAAAAAAAATTAAGGAATTTTTCTTCAAATAATTTGGGAGAAGCAGTCAAAAATTTGAATGAAGAAAATGCGTCTCTGAAGGATTAGATTGAAGAATTAGATGAAAAGATTTGTAACAATCAAGACACCTATGATGATCAAGTCAAAGTGAACAAGTAGTTAGATGAAGAACTAAAACAAGCAAACATGGAAATCTTGGAGCTAAGAAATAACAAACATAAGATGGAATCTGAATTGATTGCAGCAAAGAATCATATTGTATGCTCAAAAGGTTAAAGGAGATACCAGTGGTATAGGATACAATGAAGCACAAATTCAGATTGATGCCATGTGAGAAAGAATGAAAGCACCAAAGGACATCACAGATACTAAGGAGATTGGAAATTAGACTAAAGACAATGTTGAACCACCTAAGGATGAATGCAAGCTAGTTGACCATACTTGTTATGCCTATAAAAATCATGGACATATTGCAAGGAATTGTAAAGAGGTAAGACCCTTCAATGGTTACTGTTATTCATGTAATAAATTTGGTCATAGAACTATGAATTGTAAAACAAGTCAGAAGAACAAGAATCAGAATAATCAAAGAAATCAGAATCAGCGAAAACAAAGAAGTTATCCTCAGAAAAATGTTAGAAATCCTCAAAACATTACATGTCAGACATGTAATTACAATGGACATACAACCAAGCAGTGCAACATGATGAATAATAACATCAAACTTCCTATCATTTGTCACTCGTGGAAAAGCTTGAGACATCTCTAAGCATTGCAGATCTAGAGTGCAGAGACAGGAAAGCCCTAAAAAGTCAAAATATTCATTATGGGATGAGGTAGGAGAAATCAAATTTTTCAAAGCTATAGAAGATATGAGCAAGATCTGGGTTGAAGTAAAGAAGGATAATGAAGGGAACAAGGTAGCAGATACATCCTCAGTGGACGCACCTTCTACTTTTGAATAGTTGACCCTCATGGTCTTAGGGGGAGCTATTCTAGCTCTGAACCCCTGTGTGGATGGTATACTCACTATCTGAGTATGCATCTTGGATTACAATTGTTTGGTGACATTGTGATGCAATATGGAAGAGAAAATGGTTTAAATTGTTATCAGGAACAAGAACGAAAGTTATAGTTGTTTCCTGTGTCTACGCGGCAAGTATTAATGGCACAAATCTACTTTGCAATCACCAAGTCCTCACATGCAATCAGAATAAATGATTGGAGATCATAGAAGCCCTATCAATTGTATTATTAATGCATTACAGTTGTTCTCATCAGCAAAGAAAGGAGATTGATAATTGTTATTTGTTAAGCAAAGTAATTCAAGTTTGAAACGAAGCCCAAGCACGGACACATCATTTTGGAAATTAGTTGAAAACTTACTAAGCAATCGAGTAAGTGGTTGGATAATCAAAGGAGCACTTGTAGTCGAGTAGCAAAGCATCACAATTACATTCTTTAGTAGAGACTGATATCAAGAAACTCTTTAAAACATCTTGGAAGTGATTTATTAGTATGCTTCAGCGCATGAATTTTATGAAGCGGAGTGGGTCAAAATCTTGTTGAGGAGTGTTCTATGTGAGAGTATCAGTATAGCCATTGGAGATATATTTTTTTGGAGCTGACCTGATGTTATCCTTGGAAGTGCATACTTATTATTGATCATCTAAGTGTGAACACAACAAAAGAGTGTTCACGTAAGAGAAGAATTGATTAAAGATATAATTTAAAATATCATGTGAAGAAGCAGATAAAACTACTATGACAGGTGGACAGGATTTTGCGCCCATGGCCAAGGACATGGAGGATACATTCATGGTTGATAATGTTAAAGTATCAATGACAGAAATGGATATTGATCTAGACAAGTTTGAAGAGACATTTTTGAGTACTCAAGAGGCTGAGAGCCTTTATATCAAAAAGAAGATATATTGATTTAAGATATCACAAAAAAGGAAGCAGAAAAAGAGAAGACTGAATTGATGGTTCATTCATCATCATTGTTGTCAAGTTTGACACCCATAAAAGATAGACTAATGGGGAGTAAATAAGTAAGGGGGAGTGTATAATCTGAAGGAGTCATGAAAAATAGATCAAATATTGCAGAAGAGAAGTATATGAAGAAGAGGCTCAGTGAATTGGTTAGCAAATTTACACTTGATCTAAGTTCACTCAAGGCTGGTCAAGCATCCTTGAAAGAGTTTTCAGCAAAAGGTAGAGAAGATAATATCAAAGGGGTAGTAAAGTAATGAGTATGTCATATGATCAAGGTCCTAGCACAGACTTGGAAAAAATGGAGAAGCTACAATATGCATTATACGCCCATCCACAGATTGTCAATTCACTGACTGCATTTTGGGAGAAAGAGATCCAGAAGTTGCAGATTGCATATCCATATGTGTATGTTGAGTAAGTACACAGACGTATTTTTGAGAACCTTTTTCATTAATTTCAAAGGGGGAGTAGAGTGTGAATAATATGGATTCTAAAAGGGAGATATAAGATAGAGAGTTTTTGTATAAGAATACAGATAGTAACTTCACCATATTCCTCTGTTGCCATTAATGAAAAAGGGGGGGACTATTGGAAAGTTGACTATACTATAGTATATGACTCTATTTAGTTTTATCATTATGGAAACAAAGTCATAAAATTTTTTGGAGTCAACACACATTATCAGAAGATCAAAAATTCGCTAAGTACAGAAGACTGGACAGTTAGTAGAGTACCAAAAGAACAGAGCATCAGTGCACATGCATATGACCAAGTTAGGACATGCTCCTTTGAAGATAAGATTTTAAGTATGTATTCATGCTAATTCTAAGAGAGCATGATCAGATCTTCAAGTATGAATAAGTTACAGCAAGATGAAGTGACTGAGACAGTAAAGGGCAGAACAAGATAGAGAAAGGAACAGACTGTTATAGTTTTGATTAGCGCGTGTTCATTTGTTATTAAAATTCTATGTGCCTTGGAAGATAAGCTTATAAGTGTGTTTAAATTCTAAGTTTAAGAGAGAATGATCAGATCTACAAGCATGAAGAAGATACAACCAGTTAAAGAGGTACAGCCAGTGAATTCCAAAACAACACAGAGATCATGGAATGAACCAACAGAGATTGTTTTCCAGTATAGAAGTTGCACATATCCTCAGGACTTGAGTCTTTGGATTAGTAATTATTACTGATCTAATAATTTTTGGTTAAAGGTGCATGACTTGATTCATATGTTCGGTTTGAGTAAAGTAGTTGTAACTGATGTTGCACCAACTTAATGAAGGGTTGCATGCTTATTTAATTTATAAAGATAGATGATAAAAGGTTTCCTAAAGCCGACATGTTCATTTCCTTTGAGGAAGTACTTATAGAAGGTCATTTGTGATCGGAAAAGTTGCGAAAGCCAAAGATAAGAAAAGCAGAGCAGAGTGTTAAAACAACAAAGCTATATCTATCATATGTTGATGATATATATATTGAATTAGATTCTTGCAGAGTGAAGATAATATTTTTATAGTGCTTTACAAGAGGTTAAAGCATCAACGCACAAAAGGAACTGATCAGACAAGCAGTGTCACAACAACAATTCACCTTGTAGATACAGTGTGTATCAAAGATCTAGAAGGTTATAGCTTTCACCATTTGAGTAGTGAGCTCTTGGACAGTGATTCCTTGGACAGTAAGTCCACCACCCCTAACAAGGTTATTATAAAAGACTCCTAACAGGGTCCGACCATTAACAAGGTCACTGTACTTCATACATTGTAAAGAAAACTCCTAACAAGGTTAAGGATCTTCTAATAAAGGATCATAAGAAACTAGTACATAATGTTTGTGGGTACTAATTCCCACCGAGGTTTTCACTTGCATTGGGTTTCCCCATAATCATATTTGGTGTTATGAGTTGTGTATGTCTATCTTACTTGCATTGATATTCAGTTCAGTACTTAAGCATTAAAGTTAAGATTCAAGATAAAAAGAAAAAGGATTAATAGATATATCACTGGTTCACCCCCCCCCCCCTCTTAGTGATCCTAATCCTAATAGCATGTGNCCCCCCCCCCCCCCTCTTAGTGATCCTAATCCTAATAGCATGTGCCTTTTAGGCACTTAACCATTGAGTGCTTGGATATAAAAATATGAAAATCTTCTTCTGCACAGTTAATGTGGGATAAATGACCTAAGTCAATTCTAAACAATTGATAGTGCATGTAGTACCATTGAAGCTCTGATCAATTTTCAGCCAATCAAACCATTCTCTTACAATTATTGAGAAACAAAAATGGGTTCCTCCTCCCTTTGTAACCTTCACGCGCAAAACAAGGACCTGAAGCCCTCTAAAATTTTGGATATCTTCCATTAAAGCTTTGCAAAAGCTGAAAATGGGATTTACAAAAATAACTTGTAACAGTGGCTCCAACTGGGGATGTATGCCTCTTGCAAGCATAGCAAGGATTCAAGATTTATGGGATAAGTAGACCACCTACAAAATAGTAAAGTTAACCTAAAGGAACTAAAAACACATAAATAATATATACAAGCCTTCTTCTTCATGGATTTTTTAACTTTAGGAACTATCCATGAACCGACAATTCCATAATATTTCCAATTGAGTACTTTAAAATCTATGAATGGGAACCCCACCCGCTGTTAATTATGTATGGGCCTAGCTAAATAGGATCAAATTTAGCATGATTTCCTTTGTCCTTGAGTCTGGAATTCCACATTGAAATCATATAATCAAGCACAAACTTCCTGGTAGTGGTTCTCTTGTCTAACAAATCCTTGTATAGCAATTGAAGTTTTTAATTTCTATCATGTGCTTCCCTCCTTGACTCATCAAGTTGTATCAAATCCTCCAATTTGATTCTCATAGCATCATCTAACTCATCATCGTATGTTTGTATAAATTTATACATTTGTAATAAATTATTCTAGGGTAATCTGGCATGAATACCATAAAATAATTTAAAAGGTGCACATCCAATAGCCCTTTTTCATTGTTACTCTATCTACCCATAGAGAAAGTTGTAATTTTGAATCCTAGGCTTTCTTGTTTGTATCCAATACTCTTTTAATAAACTTTATCAGGCTCTTGTTACTGGATTCAGCCTGACCATTTCCTTGAGGGTGATATGGGGAAGAATAAGAAATTTGGATTCCATATTGCTGACAGAAGTCACTAAACTCATCTTATCTGAAGAACATAGCATTGTCCACAAAAATAGTCTATGGACAACCAAATCTATTCCATATATTTTGTAACATAAAATTAATCACAACCCTACTTGTGGCTCTTCTAGTGAGAATTGATTGCACCCACTTGGTAAAGTAATCAGTTTGCACTAGGATCCATGAATGACCCCAAATGGACTTATTAGGGATTTCACCAATGAAATAAATCCCCTATTTTTGAAAAGGTGCCTCAAATTTAATAGGCTTCAAGGGAAGATTCCCACCAAATTTTAGCTTGCCTAAAAATCTCTGACAAGCATCACATTTTCTAACATAATGGTGAGCATCCTTGAAGATTATTGGCCACAAAAAACCAGATCTGATAATCTTATGGGTAGAATTCTTAGCCATGTAATGGCCACCACATGCACCATCATGCATTTGTTTCAAGATATTCTTAGATCTATCATGAACTATGCACTTGATAAATACCCTTTCATTGCTCCTCCACCATAGTTGTCCTTTAATTATTGCATACTTTAGAGCATACAATTTGACTGTTCTCCTTTTGTTGTCATCCATGTCAAAGGGAAGCATCATATTTTGCAAGTATCCAATGATGTCTTTGTACCAATCAGAACAACCTATATCACAAATATAAGGTTGATGGTCCTCTTCTAGCATGTGAATGTGATTTTCATCTAAATTGCTTTGACCCATGAGTTTAGAAAGTTCTAGACCACTTACCAATTTAGTGATATGGATGTAAATATTAAATTCATGGATCTTGTTGATCCATCTACACCTCCTCCCTGAGACCTCTTGTTGACCTAAGATGTCCTTTACAACAAAACTTGGCACATAAGCAATTATGGTTGCTCCTACCAAATAGAATCTAAATGCTATAACAGCCTTGACAAAAGTATAGGCTTGTTTCTCCATGATATCATATTTTATCTCTCCTAACTTCAAAGACTTACTGAAGAAAGAAACAATTTGTTCATAGCCCTTTGAGTTCTTCTACAATAATACTACAGCAAAAGTGTTATATGAAGCAAAGGATAAAATTTGAAGTGGCTTGCTATAATCAGGGTTTCTCAAAATAGGAGCATCTTTAATATATTTCTTGATATCTAAAAAATATTTACATGTTTCTTGAGTCCATTCCACTTTGGTTCCTTGCTTCATCATCTTTTAGATTGGCAAATTAGTCTCTGCAAAATTTGTAACAAACCTCCTTAAGAATTTTACTTGACCAAAGAAGGATTGAATACCCTTGACATTCTTGGGCTGAGGGACTTTATCAATTGCACTTACCATTTCAGGATCAATTCTAACTCCATCTTTAGAGACAATGTGTCCTAAAAATTTCCCTCTATTACCCAAAATACGCACTTCTTTGGGTTAAAGGAAACCCCATATTCTAGTGCCCTTACAAAGATCTTTTCAAGATGATCATAGTGTTGATCTTCTTTTGTTTAATAAGCAGTAAGACCATCTTGATAGATTTCCAAAAACTTTTTTATGAAATCTACAAATGCCGCATCCATGGCTCTGTGAAAAGTAGCTCCATCATTTTTCAGACCAAAAGGCATTCTGACATACACATAAGTTCCCCAAGGTGCATTGAATGTAGTCTCAAAATATTCAGATTCCTTGACCTTGACCTGATTATACCCTGAAAAGCCATCCAACATGTACATCAAATCAGACCCACTAACTCTTTTCAATATTGCTTCCATGTTGGGAAATCCATAATTATCCTTCAAAGAGTTAACATTTAAGTTTCTAAAGAATATACACAATCTGATGTCTCCATTTTTCTTCTCGACTGGTACCAAATTGGATACCCATGTTGAATTCCTTATAGACTTTATGATCCAAGCATCCCTCATATTTTTAAATTTGTCTTGCATCTTGGGTGCTAGAGTGGGATTGACAGTTCTTTTTTTTTGTCTGAAAGGCTTAGTGCCTTCTTTTAATGGAATCTCATGTTGGAAAATATCTTCTCTGTATGTTTTCAAGTCATCATAAGACCATGAAAAAAAATGTCTATATTTTCTAAGAATATCTAGAAATGAATCTCTAATCTTGGGGGACAAATTCCTATTAGATTTGAGAAACACAAATCCACCCAAGAACACCTGCATGCAAGACTGTCACAAACTAGAAGCAAAGACAGAAGAGAAGACAGAAGAACAGAGCTATGGCGGCCAAAAAGCCAGAGACATAAAATCCATGTTGAAAGAAAAAAGCTTCTATTATCAACAACTGAATTACAAAATACAATCTCCTTAATGAAAAGTAAAGCGGTGAGTCCTTATAAAAGGATACCGAAACCCTAAAGGTGACAACCCTAAAGAATTATAAGCTGCCTAAGTATAACTTAAGCATAGAGAATAATAGACTAATAATTAAATGATTTAATTATTAGCTATACTATGACTACTCTAACACCCCCCCTTAAGTGTAACTTAGGGAGAAGCAAAAAAGCTAAATACTACTGTAGAAAGTAGGAAAGATGGGTCCTGACAACAAGGCCTGATCAGGTACCCAAGTACAAGAAATGAAATAGATGAAGGAAACTAAGCCTTAAATCTAGGGAAAAGATGTCCTAGAGAAAGGAACAAGAATGAGCAAGAAGCATCTCCGAAGTATGAAGCTGAAAACTCTGTCAGAAGAGACTGTTGGAACCCCCACTAAAGTGCATGACCAGGTAGAGAAGACAATGTCTGAAGAGCTGATCAATTGAACCAGGAAGCAATAGAACCAACAGGTGAACCCCCCCATAATGCTGAACAGGGAGAGGTGACAGGATCACTGAAATGCAATGCCAGAAACATCTGTAGAAGAAAGAACCAGGAACACCAACAGTGCAACAGAAGTACAAACACAAGATAAAGGGTGGTGTCACCAACACACAGCATGGGCTAATGTCATGGAAGGTATGCTCACTTGATAAAGGTGGATGCCCCTAAAATGACATAATCATCATAACCCCCCATGGCACTTTATAACGGAGTGCAAATACAAAAATCATACAAGGTGTACAAGATCCCAGATATACAGAAGTAGGCACTTTATCTTAGTGCATTTACAGAATAAAGATGCATCAGAAGAAGCATACAAGCTTAGAATTCAGAAAGAAGAGTGAGCTAGAATATTAGAAGAAGAGATCCCAAGACCTGTAGACCCAAGCAATCCACCATAGTACATAAATTTCCAAACTCGGAGGAGAGAAAACTTGGAGAAAAATCTGGAAAAAATACCTCTGCAACTAAATAGTTCACTGAACGAGCTTTCCGACGATATCTGGTTTGCCAAAAATGGAGTCTGGATGAGCCAGATATGACTCCCGGAAGGCAAAAACAAACATCAGACTTCAACAGCAAAAAATGCTGTCAAAATAGTAGAACCAAAAACCCTAACTACCATCATCATAAATTTCTCGGAAAGAGATTTCTGACGGTATAAGGAAGTTAGAAAAAGACCCCCGGATGCTCAAGATAGAGCGAAAACAGTCCCGGGGGGTCAAAAGTGCTCCAAAAATGAGTTTAAGCCCCTAGGGCTAAAAAAAGGTGGGCCCCCGGGTGCATGGCACGCGCAGGGGGCTGGGCCACAGCCCCTAGTCATTCATATGACTAGCCGCCTAACAAAAATGCCCATGGGGGTTTAAGAAAAGGCCGCCACCGGCGGAGCGGAGACCGAGCAGCGCGAAGGTGGGAACCCGGGGCTGAGCAGGCGGCGGGCTATAGAGTAGAGCGGCACCGGGCAGTGGGAGCCAGTGGGGCGGTGGGGGCCGTGGTGAAATTTGGCGGGGCTGCGGGGAGAAGGGCGGTAGAGCGGCTGAGCGGGCCGCAG
>MU226592.1:536825-606632 GCA_018584345.1 Thuja plicata | reverse complement strand
ATATGTATATACATATATATATATATGTATATACATCTACATATATATGTATATACATATACATATATATGTATATACATATACATATATATATTGAAGTGGAATCATCATCTATGATTCTCAGCACCACAAGACTTTCCTAACTCCAATGGGATTCAATATGTATCAAAGCATGAATGAAAAAAATATTTGTAATAAGGAAAAAAGAGCCTTAAAATAGTGGAATGAAAGGATTGTAAGGAGTTATCATCAAGATTAGCATATTATCCTTGAAAGAAGTGGCACTCATTAAAAATACATGTTTGAAAACCCAACATGGAATTACTCAAAAAGGGATACCAATCACATAGTAATACCCATTATGAAAGAAACATGAGATTTACACCCTGATCCCATTGCTACCCCTAAAGAAAAATAAGGAAGAATTCATAGCTAGTGCCATATAAAATTACAAAATAATTTATAAATTTCATCTATCAGTAATTATAACTCTTATGCAATTGCAATCATTAGATTCATCTTGAAATAAAACGTATCCAACATTGTTATTTTCTCAAAGACATGTTTCATTCAAATATGCTAGAGGTAGAAAAGGTATAACTTTGAAGATAAAAGTCATCTAGACTAGGAAGAGAAAAAGTGAGTATTGCCCTTAAAAACATACCTCTATCCATTCATCCAATGTCCTTATATGTTTCCTTCTCATACACATTAACTAGTCATGTCCATACTCATGGTTACAATTCCCAATATTAACAAGAAAATTACAAGAATATAAACTTAATTTAGTCAAATTACCTAGCTTCAAATATATCCAAACCACTCAGAGATGCCTTCTTCTGGAAATGTTGTTGAAGACAAAAAAGTGAAGTTGTCAACCGATTTGATGATGTCAATTATGACTTGAAGCTTTGGTTGCCCAAAAGACAGGAAGAGAGAGACAATGTCCATTTTTATTTCTCTCTTCTTGTCTTTGGGCATCCAATGCTCCAAGTCATACTTGAAGGATGTTCATTTTTATATCTCCCTGTCTTCCTCTCATTGGGGCATCTGATGCTTGAAATGATTTTAGGGTGTGACTTTTAGTCTTTTGATGGTCCACATTTCTTATCTCTTATATTTTGATGAGGTTAGTGTCTCACATGTTGAGTTGGTACTTTGACCTTGGACTATGTTAGTGTCTCTCATTCTTTGCTAAAGTTGTGTCAAGATAAACAAGAAATCAGTCTTTACAATAAAAACATTCATCAAACCATAACTATGATTAATATGGATAAATTACATAGCCATAATCATTTAGGAGTTTTTGTCATCAAAAGGGGAGTTTAAAGGATAAGTTCATAACCATAATATCAAGTTTAGCTAAACATCATAAAATACTTAATAACCAAGTTCTATACCCTTTAAACACGACTAAACACTTGACAAAGACAACCAAACAGAGAAAACACTAACAAAATAGAGTCATTACTTGGGTTCATAACTGGCTATGTGTTTACAACTAAAATCTAAGGTACACATCTGGTTTCAAATTAAGTGTTATTACTAAAATAAATATGTTGATAAATAATAACACATTGTGTTCATGAAAATGTATTAAAATGGAAAAACATACAACTATTTTCATTAAAAAAATAATTTATTCATAAATAGTATGGTACAGATCCCACACAAGTCATGGGAGTAACTGGAAAGATACCAAAATAAAAAAGTGTATAAAGGAATGAAGTATAAACAAAGATAGGGGATCCGTCATTGCCTAGAATGATGAATTTCAGTTGAACAAAGTGTCCACTTCTTCATCCTTAGCTGAAGGTACCCAAGCATCTAGAGAACCTGAAAGGAGATAAAAGAGGTTGTGTTAAATCTCGAGGTAAAAAATATTTTTCTATAAATAATCATCTTATACACACCCTACTCTCATAGTGCATCTGATCAACTAAGAATTAATACAAAAAATAAGAGGAACAAATCAGAGAATTCATTGCTTTATCTAATGTGTATGTTCACTGTGCAGGTTTAGATGTCATGGTCATCATGCAATATCTTAAGTGGATATCATAAAAAATTCAGCATGTGAATCCCTTCCTCTTCCATTCAATCCATCTTATCCTCCAGTCCTATTATCTTCCAATTCCATTCTATTTAATTCCTCTTATCTTCCTCTCATCCTATCTAATCCAATACATTTAGATAGTTTCTCCATTGTCTTTAGTTGTTCATGATAGTGAGATAAAATTTTATTTAGATTTTGTAATTCTTGTGCCCTTTCCTTGTGTTCTTTTTTATGCTTATGCTATATGGTAATAGCTCTCTTGAGAATGCTTTTATCATGTAATAGAACTTCAACTTTTTGCTTTAGCAACGTATTTTCCCACAGTTGGTATAGTAGTAGAACAAAGAATGTGTCATAAGAAAAAAATGCAATAATCAATAGGTCATAGACAAGTGGATGTTAAAAATCTTCATTATTGTATGATAAAATGAAATTAAGTATAGACTGAAAAGCATTACCTTCATCAATTTTTCATCTATAGAACCTGTGCAAGCAACAATATCATTTTCAAGTGCTACGAGTGGTCTTGGTGGTTATGTGTGGCAAAAATAAATTGATGAGTTAAATATTTTGATTTGGAAGGTACAATAAAATCACCAAGGATATAGAAGGATTACATGTGAAAAGAATGCTAAAATATGTAACTAAATGTAGAATTCAATAAACTAAACCTTTAAGAGGGTTTACATAAAAACAAAAATTGAGTATTGATTCCTCTCATGATATCTTGGAAAATGATTAATTTAACTTGTAAGAATTATAAATATGATCCTATAGTGAGGGTTGTGACATCTTGATAGCCTTTTATAATTCATTGTATCTATTACTTTGAATTATCTTGTTTTGAAAAAGGCATACTTATGGTTAGAAGTAATTTTCTTATTTCATAATAATTATTTTCAATTAACAATTGGCTACATGGGTCTAGGACTACAAAAGATCATGACAATGCACATCCTTTGTTAATCAACTAACAAGCAAGAGATGATCGTAATTATTGATACTTATATTATCCCTATTCTGCCAAATTACTCTATTAATCATGTCCAACCTTCCAAAATAGTGATCTAGACTTAAAATCATACTCTAAAATGATTATGTAGAATTATTCAAGTCCTCATAATAATTTAACAAAGTTCAACATAGTAGTAATTTATCATAGTCGTATACCGGTTGGCCTACCCCAAAAGCCTCTAGGATTTAGGTACCCTTTATAAGGTTTTTCCGCATACTACATTGTCGATGGATGGCTTGTTCACAATTCCATATCATTGTATCTTGATTTTAATTTTTCTCTTTTTTTTCAGATTTTCTTACCTAATAAGAAACAACATAAAAATGCAATCATTTTACATAGCCATCTCAGTTCAGAGAAACTAATGCTGGGCATGAGATTTAAAACCCTATTTATCTTTAAAAGTTATGTCATTTGCAGTTTACTTATATCCTATATTCTTAAATTAAACTACTTAAATTCTATGTTTAGATGAGTGGACAAATGCAGAGTACAAGTAAAATAGACATTAACTTCAATATACACATGTATATTGCTACAAATAGCTAGTCTAGAAAAGAAAACTTAGCAAAACTAAATAATTTGAATATTGATTGGAATAGTTACCTTGTAAAGGTGTTCCCATTTTGCAGCAACATTATATGATTTAACTCCTTCTTATCAAATGGAAGATAAATCAGATCAAGTACCTTGAATGTAAGGAAAACAACTTTACACCTCTAAATATGAATGATAAACTCAATCAATAGAAATAAATAAAACAATATCACAACTTTCTATAGAGTCATAAATGCGAAGACACCAAATTCACGTGAACTTAAAGATTCACACCTACAATAGAATAAGAACTAAAAAATCAAAACACTCACCTCCATTATTGAAGCTCTAACCAAGAAGGTCAACAGCCCAAGGCTCGATCCCATCAGCCTCAAGAAAAGGGTATGTGTTTGGTAACCCATTCGAAATATTGAGTACTTAGTTTTGCATGTTGTAGTGATATAAAACTCATATCAATAGGTATGAAAAGTTATGAATGTAGATCATGGAGCTATCCAAAATTTTCAATTGTGGGAAAATTCTCCCAAGTGAATAAGTGATTTACATAAGAGAGAGGCCTTTGTATGGTGCATTGTTATCTAACTTTGTGAATTATTGCATCCAAGCCAGGAAGGACTCTGGCCTAATTTTAAGTGTCCATATATCTAAAGGCTTTAGGGTTTTTGTTTTCAATTTCTATATTTAAGTGTTTTGGTTTCATGAATATTTGTTCTCATCAAAAATCTAGTTGCATCCTCTCTTCATAAATAACTTCCAAATTATCCTAACACCCTGCTTCATAATATTTGATAGACCAATTTCTTGGGTTGTTCAAAAGGTTTAAGAAGGTATCAGGTAAAGGTGTTTTAGAAAACTGCCTAGAAGTTTTGGCATCATATGTATGGGATGCTTCTATCCCTAAGTTTGGATGGGATCTCTTCAAATATATCTTTAAAAAAATCCTTCAAGCCCAATCTGCAAGCTTTGGTTTAAACAATGAACCCAAAAAGAAAACACATGGCTGTAAAAACTATCTATTGTTAGTGCATGATGCCCATACTTAATTATCTGAGCTTGTAAATCATTGCATCTGGGCCAAAAAGGAGTCTGGCCTAATTTTAAGGGTTTATATATCTATTTGTATAGATACTCCAAAATCTTAAACCCTTTTTTCTTAATGATAGACATCCTATGTTATTTCACATCATATATGGTGCAGGAGCACCGGGAGGTTCAAAGGAACACCATGGGTCACTTGATGATCCAAAGGGACATGAAGACTAAAAAGGCCTATAAGGTCTTAAATTATTGTATTTGTGGCTAATAGTGCCTATGTGATGTAATTTGAGTCAAGATAGGTTGATTGGTTTCAAATTTACAACATGAGGCAATAGGCCCTAGAAGGGTCACTATGTAATGAATTGATGGTTTAGAGTCTTAAAGGCGTTATAGAGGGGAACAAAATATGATTAAAGGCCATTGAGAAGGCAAAATGAATGTAAGGGAGTAGAATTATTAAGAAAAAATAAGTGGGAAGAATTTTTTTATTGAAATTGAGAACTTCGTTGTCAACTCAACAACATGATATTAGTAATAATCTGAAAATAGTTAGTTATAGTCAGTTTGGGGTAGTTCTAGGAGTTAGTCGGTCTTTTGGGAGATGGAGAGACCTTTTAAAGTCTATGTAGGCCTGATCATAAGGAGAGAGATTGATGTATTGAATATTTTAATGAATAAAAACTTGTGATTCCTGTGCATTCCATGTTTTGTTCCCTGTTATAGTAATCTTTAATCGTGTTTTCTTGGGTCTAAATGCTACCATTTAAAGATCTCTTTGATTGGACATGTTACTACATTGAACTAAGATTATTTTGGTTTTTATATTGTTGCATTTGGTTGACCATAGGAAAGGAAATTGTTTTTTGAACTAGAACTAGTTTAAACCCTCATCTAGGGTACCCAATAATAGAATAGTGTATTTTCTTTTTTGTTCCATGTATTGTCTAATTCCATATTTGATAGTAGGATGGGGAAGGACATGTACAAAAACCTCCTGGAATTTTAGAATGCCATGAAATAGTTTGCATGAGTTTTGGTATAGTAGGATGGGACTATAACTGTCTCTATGATAGTAGATAGAGATAGGAGTAATGTGAGGGTTTTTCCCATACAAACATGTGAGATTAATTTCATGAGGGGTGAAAGAAGGATGTTAGTGAGAATAAGAGATGCCAAGAGTTTTGGAGAAGGCTTTGGGACCAAGGTGTGGGCAAAATATTAACTATTTTGAAGAGATGTGCGACTTTATTAATTAGACAATGAGGTTTTTTTAGTGGGTCTTGGTTGGTAATATTAAAGATATTAGTGTATTAGGAGTTGGGATTGAGTATGGGAAAATACTAAGAGTTCCTTGGAGGTTGGAATCCCAAGAGTCAGAGTTTAGATTAGGAGAGGAAGACAGGGTGAAATGTCTCAAGGGTAGGACATCGGTGAGAATTTTGATCAATAATTTTGGGAGAATGGTTCAGGGAACCAAATTTATATCCTTAATGTTCTTCCATAGGATGGATTATGATCCTTTGGGATCAGTGGAATAATGTAACAAGCCTAGTGTGAGATCTTTTGGATCCTTGGTGCAATTAATAACCAGGATGCCAAAATGATCAAATGGTCATAAATTTGTGTTTTCTAAGTTATTCAATAGGTATTAGGTCATTAGGAAATGTTTTGAACTCAATTGAGGCATTAAATAAGCCTAATGTGCAAAATGTTGCAAATTGACAAAATTGTCAAAAATGTTGTTTGACAACATTCACAACTTTTTTAAAAAGTTGCTTGGTATGATTGAAAAGTTGTAATTTTGGTTCATAACGATTTGAACTATAGTTATGACCATTTCAAATAGTATTTAACCTTTTTTCAAGCCCATCCATGTGTTAGCAATGGATGTACAGACTTTTGGAGGAGAAAACAAATAAGAAATTTAAATATTTTGGGTATAGTCACTGTTGTTTTCATTTTGTAGATTCTATATGGATTGGTATAGATGAAAAACTTGTTGATTTGGATTTTTTAGTGTTCTATCAGAATTGTGCCTTTGGTTTGGGGTGGATTGGTTTTTTTTGGTGTGAGAACCATAACTTGCAAGTTCACTGCTTTTATAGACCCCAGAAACTGAGGGTATTTAGGTTATGGAGCCCTTACTTGCTTTCCCATTGTGGAAAAGGCATGGACCTTTGGGAAATGCAATTTAGGGGAGGCATCTTAGTGATTCTAGAGGCCTAGAAGTAGAGAACTTTGTTTGAGGGGTTTTCCACCTAGCCCTAGGTCAAATATCTCTATGTACACGACTAGGAGAGTAGGGGAAAGAGTGGATAACTAGTCTCAGAGATTGAAGAGACTTTAGGAATGGTTGTAATCAACGATTTAAAGGTCAGGTAAGAGAACTAAGGGGTTGAGTTGGTTTCATGCACCAATATTCATACCATTTCTTTTTATTCCAAGCTTGGTCTAGCCAATTAGGCCTGTCGATAGAGTAAGGGTTTGATGCTGTAGGAATGAAGTTAGAATTCTATCTCTTGGCGTCTGAGGGAGAAGGATAAAGGGTATCCTAAAAGGTAAGGATTTTTCCAAGTCTTTTGGAGAATTTGAAAGTTATCCACTAAAAAAAGTGTAGAAAATGCTACAAGGAAGATTGTCCTAAATTGAGTAGGCTAGGTTATGGGTGTATAGGAACTCTACCACTAAGTGATTCCTAGTATATTAGGTCATGGTAAGACCTTCCCACCATTGAATTACATTCCCATATAGTTGGGATAGAAAATCCTTCATTTTGTTCATTTGAGGGAAATGATCCATAAACCCCAAATTGGATCCAAGTTGTGAGAAGTCCCTAGGAGTTAGGGAGAGTTGTGGCATAGTAATTCCACTTGAGGAAGGAGGTGTAGATCCTCTAGAAATAATTGGATTAGTGAGAAGGCTTAAGGAAGGGATTGGAGGTTATTCTAGTCATAGAAGACTGATCTCAGTTTGTGGCTGCTTGTTATGCATCAAGTGGTCTCAAAGCCATAAAGAACCTGATTGGAAAGAATAAGTAAAGACAAGATGTCTCAAAATTAAGATGGAGAGAGTTAGATCCCTTTGAGAATAACCAATTTTGAGTTGGCCAAATTGGTCAAGGATTAAATGGTAGAAAGCAAGGCAGTGAGAGAAGAGAAAAGAGCCATGAAGAGAGAGTTGTATAAACTGAGAGGGCAAGTAAACAAAGGAGTACAAGAAGAATCTAAAGAAGAAGAAGAAGGTGAAGAGGAAGAGACTCTACTGGATAGAAAAGCACTACCTGCAGATCAAAGAGCCATGTTGGAAGTGTTAGAGTACATAGTTATCTTCACTTATTAATTATATCATGTTGATATTAATTATTAAGTTGGTCGTACTCTATTTTTCACTTAAGCTTTCTCTTAGGTTAGCTTTTTCCTTTTTTAGGGTTTCATTCACCTTTAAGGTTGAATTCTTGTAATTAATTTTCTATACTCTTTGAATACATTTTTGAGCTCTCACTTTTTGAGTACAGAAGGGTTTCTTCTTTTCCTGTCTTTGACTTTACTCTTTGTAACAGGTATTTTGCAGGCAAACTGGTCTTGGAAGTCAAAGTTGTATTTCTCAATTTCTACATGGTATCAGAGCCACCCTCTCGATGCCTAGTTTGAAGGTTTTTTGAAGCCATGATTTGAAGATGACAGCCACAGCTTCTCTGGGGTTTTTCTATCACTTTGAAGGAGGTGCTATTTTCTGGAGCTATTTGAGAAAAAATAGGCTCTACCATTGCGTTCAGAAGGCCCGGGAGAGTCAAAATAACTATAAGGTTTGACCATTTTGGTCACAGTGACCTCAGGCAAAAATTTTAGCCTCCCAGGCCGTACGGGCACGTTTTTATTAAAAAAAATTAAAAAAATTAAAAAACAAAGGTTTTTTAATAAATTTTGGGGCTGTCGGAGCGCGCCACCAATGCACCACCCTAGAACCACCCCGCAGCAACCCCGGCCCGGCTCAGTTCGGCCCAAGCAGCTCCACCACCAGCGGCGCCACCAACCACCACGCTGCCACCTGGGAACCGCCTGGGAGCAGCCCACCAGCCACTACCACTGGCGTTTGCCACCAACCCACCACCGGGTCCTCCGCCAACTACCAGGTGACATCATTGCTGATGTCACTAGCTGAAAAAGTACTTTTTCAATGGTTTTTTTAAATTTTCTGGCCGTTTTTTAAATTTTTGGTGACCAGAAAAATTTTTCGGCGACAGCCTCGATGACCATCAATTTTTTGCCAGTGGACTGTGACAGGCGTTTGAACGTCAAATTTTTTTCCGTCTCTGTGTTTTTCCAGAGAGTTGTCTTTCAAAGGGGCACTTGGTTTTATGGCCGTAACTTGAGCATATGGTGTCCGTTTTTGAAAAACAAAAAATTGCCGAAAAGGTGTTTCCAAGCCAGACGTGTTGATGTTGATCTTGTTCATTGATTCAGACATTTGAGCTCCTATTTTTTCCATCAAAGTTGAGGCTTTGTTTTTCCTCCTTCTCTGCATTTGGACCTTAGGTTTTTTCTCTTGTTTTTTATGTTTTTTGCTTCATTTTATGGTGTACGGGAGTTAGATTGATAGTTTGTGGGGGGGTGCATATTTATTTCTACATTTTCAATTCAAAGAGACCCTTCTACTTCCGTCTTATTCTCCCAATGTCAGACACATCCATTGTCATTTTGACTCCACATAACTACCACACATGGAAGCCATAAATGACTAGACTCCTCATGTCACGAGATTTATGGTCCTGCCTGGATGCGGCTCATCCAGTTCTACAGAGGCCTTATGAGGCTCCTATGCACAGAAATAGAATGGATGAGGCAACGGGCCTCATTGCCATGAATATTTCAGATGGGTTGTTATTTCACTTGGATGGTCTGACCACACCTAGGGATATGTGGGACAAGTTTTCCACTTTATTTGGCACAATGAATCAGTTCAGGGTTCTCCAGATAGATGCAGAGTTCACCTCCTTAGTACCTGAATCATTCACCAGCATTAAGGACTTCTTGATGAATTTCAAGTCTCTTCGATCTATTTTACAGGTTGCTAGAAAGACGAAGTCAGATGATGAGTGTATCTTTCTGATACTCTCAAAGATGTGTGGTCCTTATAAGATTTTCACTTCTACCTTCTACTCCACTATGGATACACTGGGTGCACGATATGTTATGCCCTCTTTTGAGACCTTCTATGAAAGGTTAACTCATGAGCAGTCCAAGCTGAGTCAGATGGATTCTCTTACAGGTTCATAGTCATAGGCATTTCTTGCCAAGTCATCTCAAGATACACAGAAGCCGAAGCAGATATCTGATTCCTCTTCTCAGTACTCTACTGGCCCACCATCTTCTTCTAAGAAGGAGAAACAGAAGAATGAGAAACCTACCTATTCCTATTGTCAGAAGGGGCCCCATGATGAGTCACATTGTTTTTAGAAGAGATTTTATGGCATGAGAAATAGATCACAGATTTGCAAGCTCTCCTTCAGAAGAGCACTATTTCCTCTCCATCCTCTTCCACCTCACAGGGGTCTGCTTTTCATTCTTCTGCCTCATCTTCGACATTTGGACAGGATTTTGGATAGGGTCATGCATTACGGGCTTCCATTGCATCCCCTTCCTAGGTCCCTTGGATACTGGATTCAGGTGCTTCTCACCATATGGCATCTTCTTCAGAGATCTTCTCTTCCATTGAGGCTTCTCCTATTCCCCACATTCTCATGGGGAATAACACTATTATGCTAGTTTGTGGGAAAGGTTCTATAGGCATTCAAGATGGCACATTCAATGATGTATTATATGTTCCATCTCTATCTGCAAACCTTCTCTCAATTTACCAGATTACACAAAGTGGATTAGGGAAGATAGTTGCGTTCATGCCAAATTCAGTCTTCATTTGGGATAGTGCGACAGGTGGCATTATCGCTATAGGGATAGTTGATCATTCCACCCATCTCTACACCTTCACACATTTTTTTCCACCATCTCCATTATCAGAGCTTAGCTCTCCTCTTCTACGAGAGAATCATGTGGTGTAGTCAGGTCACTTGAACCTTTGTGTTGTTCCTAAGACTCCTGCTATCACTACCACACCACATCTTGTTGAGGTTTCTTCTCTTCAGCAAGACTCTTCTTTAGCACTGCCAGACCCTCTAGCTACATTTATCGAGCCACCAAGTGCAGTTGTTGAGGATTCTACTGAGGACACTCATCTCCTCTCTCATGACAGTGTCGTCACACCTGTCATACCACTTGCATTGGGGATTCCATTTCAGGATCCTCGTGTCTACTCCTTTGAGCATCAGCTCGGCCTTCTAGTGACACACCATCTTTTGAGATTACCTCTTCACTGCTTAGTGTATTTCACTCCTTTGCATTGGAGTCACAATGGGTTGTTCATTGATTCAGGGGTTCTTTAATTTTGGGGGGCTTTGGAGCCTCGACCCTCTCTCACGGAGGGGTTGGCAGCACGCATTGTACTCATGGATTTGAGAGAGTCTCTTGAATTCATTCTTTGTCTTTTTATTTCTTTTTATATCTCTTTTTGGAGAAGAGTTTTTCCCACTGGGTTTTCTCCTTTGTCTCCGGTTTACAGAGATTTCCTTGTTTGGGTACCTGATCTGGCCTTGTTGCCGGGACCCACTTTTCCTACTTTCATAGCTATGCTAGGTTTGCTTACCTCCCAAGCTTCACTTAAGGGGGGGTGTTAGAGTACATAGCTATCTTCACTTATTAATTATATCATGTTGATATTAATTATTAAGTTGGTCGTACTCTATTTTTCACTTAAGCTTTCTCTTAGGTTAGATTTTTCCTTTTTTAGGGTTTCATTCACCTTTAAGGTTGAATGCTTGTAATTATTTTTCTATACTCTCTGAATAAATTTTTGAGCTCTCACTTTTTGAGCACATAATGGTTTCTTATTTTTCTATCTTTGGCTTCATTCTTTGTAACAGGTATTTTGCATGCACACTGGTCTTGGAAGTCAAAGCTGTATTTCTCAGTTTCTACAGGAAGCCCTTGAGAAGTTAAGGAGAAAAGACACTAAGGTTGACCTCCCTATGTTTTGTGGAAAATAAAATCCAGAAGAATGTGTGGATTGGATTTAAGCCCTAGACAATCACTTTGAATGTGATAGGGTACCTGAGAACCAAAAAGTGAGAATTGCAAAGTCAAAATTGAAGGGTTCGGGCCTTAGTTGGTAGAGATTCCTTCACAATGAGAGACTTGATGAAGGGAAGGAACAAATAGCCACATGGAGGAGAATGAAGACAAAGATCAAGAATAAATTCATACGTGAAGACTGTGAAATCCAAATTCACTAGAAGTTACAAGGTCTAAGCCAAAAGGACTTATATGTGAGTACATATACTGAGGAGTTTCACAAAATCACTTTGAGATCCAAAGTTCCTGAGAATGAGAAGCATTAGTTGGCTAGGTACTTGAATAGGCTCAAGTACTCCATAAGAGATGTGTTGGATTTGTTCAACCCCAAGAAAATGCACCTATTCTATTAGATGACACTAAAGATAGAGGATGAATAAAAGAGGAAGAGTGACTCCCAAAATAGAGGGAGAGGTAGAAGTTTCAAAGGTAGAGGAAGGTTTGGTGGTAGAGGACTATCTAATTTTTCTTTTTTGAGAATCCAGTGGTCAAGAAAACTAGGAAGGGGAGACAAACCCTAAAGGAGGATTCAGAGGAAGGAGACCTAATGGGAGAGGAAGATTCAGAGGAAGAACACCAGGAGTATTCACTGGCAGATGTTTTACTTTCAATCAGACATGACACCAATCCTCTAGATGTCCAGAAAAGAATGGAGGGAATAACCAAGGCAGAGAAAGGAGAGTCCACCTTGCTCAAGAAGAAGACACACAAAGTGTGTAGGAGAAAAGAGGTAATACAGATTGAGAAGAAGGAGAATGCTTGATGTTCAGAAGGACTCTATTGAAGATAGTTACAGACAAAGAACCACCTCAGAGAAACACTCTCTTTAGAACAATATGCAAGGTGAAGGGTAAAGTGTGTAAGGTAATAGTAGATTCTGGTTCAACAAATAATCTAACATCCATAGAAATGGTTAGAAATCTTGGTTCAAAGAATTTACCTCACCCTAACCCCTATAAGGTATCATGGTTAAACAAAGCGAAACAAGCTCTTGTAAATGAACAAGTTTATGTGGAGTTTTAGGTAGGAGAATACAAAGAAAAGATTTTGCGTGATGTTGAAAAAATGGATGCCTACCACTTATTACTAGGAAGGCCTTGGTAGCATGATGTGAACTTAGGACATGATGGGAGGAACAATGTTTATGTCCTTACTAAGGATGGAAGGGAGTATATAATGAGACCCTTACCAGATGATGGGAAAGAAACACACCAAGTGACTAGTGTGTTGGTTGTAGGAGAAAAGGAGTTTTTGAAGATTCTTAAAGGGAAGGACATCCCTTGTTTTTCCATTGTGGTAAAACCAAGAAAAGAAGAAAAGAAGATGGAAAGAGAAAAGGAATAAGAGAGGACAGTAGGACCCAAGGAAGTACAAAATTTGTTGAAGATGTTCAAGGAGGTCATTGTAGATAGTACCACAGAGACACTTCCACGAGTCAAAGATGTAAGTCATTGTTCCACATTGCCTAATAAGGCTGAAAATAAATTGACACCAGATCATAATGATGATTTGGATAGACAAGTTGAATAATTTCTTAGGAAAGGGTTCATTAGAAGGAGCATCAGCCCTTGTGTAGTCCCTGCACTATTGGCTCCAAAGAAAGAGCGTATATGGAGTCTATGTACTGACTCTAGGTCCATAAACAAGATCACTATCAGATAAAAATTTACTATGCCAAGAATGGATGACTTAATGGATTTCCTAGGAGGGGCTAGACATTACTCCAAATTGGATTTGAAAATTGATAACCATCAGATCCGGATCAGACAGGGGGATGAATGGAAGAATACATTCAAGACTAATGAAGGGCTCTATGAATTGTTGGTGATGCCCCTTAGCCTCTCAAACACTCCAAGAATATTCATGAGACTCATCAATGAAGTATTGAAAAATTTTATTAATCATTTTGTAGTTGTATATTTAGATGACATATTGATTTTTAGTAAGAATAGAGAAGAACATCTAACTGACTTGGAGATGGTTTTGGAAAGGCTCAAATAGGAAAAGTTAAAGGTCAATTTGGACAAATGTGCCTTCTTGTAGGAATAATTTGGTGTTCCTTGGATTTTTCATGTCAAAGGGAAATCTCAAAATAGATCTAGAGAAGGTGGAAGACATACTCAATTGGCCCACACCAAGGACTACTAGTGAGGTAAAAAGTTTTCATGGACTAGCTAGGTTTTATAGAAATTTTATTAGGGGTTTTATAAATATTTGTGCCCTTATCATTGATACAATCAAGGGTGGAAGAAAGTATCATTTTGTATGGACAAATGAAGCAGAGAAATTTTTTGAGTACTTGAAAAGGAGGGTAGCAGAAGAACCCATATTAGTTTTTCCTAATTTCAAGGAAATGTTCACACTAGAATGTGATGCTAGTAATAGGGCCATAGGGGGCTCCTAAGTCAAGAAGGAAAACTAGTAGCCTTCTTTAGTGAGAAGTTGAACAAGGAAAAACAAATGTATTAAACTTATGATTTTGAAATGTATGCAATGGTTTAGTCTTTAAGGAAATGGAGGCATTATTTGTTTCCTAAGGAGTTCATAGTTTATACTGATAATCATGCTTTGATATTTTTGAGTAGACAAGAAAAATTGAACCACAGACACATTAAATGGGTAAACTACATCCAAGCATACAATTTCACCATTAAACACAAGAAGGGTATAACCAATAAGGTTGCAGATGCCCTTAGTAGAAGGAATATGACCATTCAAGAAGTCATATTGGAAAGTGTTGGAATCAATTCCATAAAGGGGATGAATGAGAAGGATGAAGAATTTTCAGAGGCATACCAAGTATGCAAGGATATGAGTGACATATATCACAGTGATTTTGCAGACTACATGTTGCAGAAGGAGTTACTTTTCAGAGGAAGTTAAATTTGTATTCCAAAGGGATACATGAGAGAAAAATCATAAGGGAGAAGAATAGTGGAGGCTTAGTAGGTCACTTTGGATTGGATAAACCTTTGGAGATGGTAAGAAGGTTCTATTTCTGGCCCAAAATGCAGACAGAGGTAAGACAGTTTGTTGAGAAGTGCATGGTTTGTCAGAAATCCAAGGATAGATCATCAAATGAAGGATTGCAAAACCCTTTACCCATCCCAATGAATCCTTGGGATTCCATCAGCATGGACTTTGTATTGGGCTTACCAAGAACCAAATAGGGATATGATAGTATCTATGTGGTAGTAGATAGGTTTTCCAAAATGGCCCATTTCCTACCTTGCAAAACAACACATGATGCCTCTCATATAGAAGGGATATTCTTCAAAGAAGTAGTAAGATTTCATGGATTTCCAATAAACATAGTCTCAGATAGGGATTCAAAATTCTTTGGACATTTCTGGAGAACACTGTGGAAAATATTAGGGAAAAATCTGTCATACTACTTGACATATCATCCTGAAACAAATGGCCAAACATAGGTCATAAATAGGTCACTGGGGTACCTATTGAAATGTTTGACAATTGACCATGAAGCTACATGGGATGTAGTGATACCACATGCAAAATTTTCCTATAATGACTAAGTAAATAGGAGCACTGGTCATAGCCCATTTCAACTTGTATATGGGAAAGACCCTAGAGGTGTAATGGAGTTAAGAAATATCAGTAGTATGGAGAGAAAGAGTGCATAGGTAGAAGAATTTACAGAAGTTATAAAGGAACTTTTCCAAGAAGTCAGGAGAAGACTTGAACAAACTTCAGAGAAATACAAAGAGATATCAGATAAAAGAAGAAGAGATGTGCAATATAAGGTAGGAGACATGGTGATGGTCCACCTCCGAGTAGAGAGACTTCCTAAAGGGAAGTATACAAAATTGATGATGAAGAAGTTGAGACCCTTCAAGATATTGCAGAAATGTGGGAATGATGCCTATAAAATTGATTTACCTCCAGACATTAGATTGTCTAACACCTTCAATGTATGTGATATTTATTCCTATAAAGGTTCTGATGTCTTTGATACAGGTCTAGAAGGAACACAAGAGGTTGTAGAACTTCAAAAACTTCCTCATCAACCTCAACGTGTAGTTGAATCCCTCTTGAACACAAAGTTCAGTAAACAAACTAGGAGGATAGCATATCAGGAGTATCTAATCAAGTGGAAGGACAACCCATTGGAAGATGCTACATGGCTAACAAAGAAGGAAATTGTGAAGATAGGCCTCAAAATTGCAGACATTACAACTCTAGGGACTTGATTTTTAGTGGCTTGAGGTGTATGGTGTAGGGAACCAAAGCTATATCCTTCATGTTCTTCCCTAGGATGGTTTAGGATCTTTTGGGATCAGTGGAATAATGTAACAAGCCTAGTGTGAGATATTTTGGATCCTTGGTGCAATTATAAACCAGAATGCCAAAATGATCAAATGGGCATAAATTTGTGTTTTCTAGGTTATTCACTATGTATTAGGTCATTAGGAAATTTTTTGAAGTAAATTGAAGCATTACATAAGCCTATTGTTAAAAATTTTGCAAATTGACAAAATTGTTATTTGACAACATTAACAACTTTTTAAAAAGTTGCTCTGTATGGTTGAGAAGTTGCAATTTCAGTTCATAATGATTTGAATTGTAGTTATGACTATTGCAACTGGTATTTAAAATTTTTTGAAGCCCATCCATGGGTTGGAAATGGATGTACAGACTTTTTGAGGAGAAAACAAATAAGAAATTCAGTTATTTTGGGTACAATCGTTGTAGTTTTCATTTTACAGATTTTGTACAGATTGGTACGGATGAAAAATTTGTTGATTTTGATTGTTTAGTGTTATATCATAATTTTTCCTTTGGTTTGGGGTGAATTGGTGTTGTTTGGTGTGAAAACCAAAATTTGCAAGTTCACTGGTTTTGTAGACCCCAGAAACTGAGGGTATTTAGGTTATGGAGCCCTAACTTTTTTTCCCACCATGGAAAACACATGGCCCTTTTGGAAATGTAATTTTTGGGAGGAATATTAGTGATTCTAGAGGCCTAGAAGAAGAGGACTCCATTTGAAGGGTTTGGTACCCAACCCTAGGTCAAATATCTCTATGTATTTGACTAGGAGAGTAGGGGAAAGAGTGGATAAATAGTCTCAGAGATTGAAGAGACTTTAGGAATGATTGGAATAGACCATTTAGAGGTCAGGGAAGATTCCTAAGGGGTTAATTTGGTTTCATGCACCAATATCCACACCATTTCTTTGTATTCCAAGCCTGGTCTGGCTAATTAGGGCTGTGCATAGAGTAAGGGTTTGATGTTATAGGAGTGAATTTATAATTCAATTTCTTGGGGTCTAAAGGAGAAGGATAAAGGGTATCCTAAAAGGTAAGGATTTTTCCAAGTCTTTTGGAGAAGTTTAAAGTTATCCACTAAAAATAGTGTAGAAAAGACTACAAGGAAGAATGTCCTAAATTGAGTAGGATAGGTTATGGGTGTTTAGGAACTCTACCAGTGAGGGATTCCTAGTGTATTAGGTTAGGATAAGACTTTCCCACAATTCAATTGAATTCCTATATAGTTGGGATAGAAAATCCTTCATTTTTTTCATTTGAGGGAAATGATCCCTAAAGCCCAAATTGGATCAAAGTTGTGAGAATTCCCTAGGAGTCAGGGAGATTTGTGGCATAGTAAGTCCACTTGAGGAAGGAGGTGTAGATTCTCTAGATAGTATTGGATCAATGAGAAGGCTTAAGGAAGGGATTGGAGGTTCTTCTAGGCAAAGAAGACTAATCTAGATTTGTGGTTGCTTGCTCTGCATCAGAGTATGTGGTCAACACTTTAGGTGTTGTTAGAGGTTGGGAAATGTCAGCATGTGGAGCATGGTGGATAGGGAGAGTAGTTCCTAAATATTAATAGGTCTTGAAGGAACCATTCAATGGATGTGAGGGTTAGAAGATTAGTTGAGGGATCTAGAAGTGGATCCAAGATAATGAAACTAGATTAGTGACTTGGAGGAAGATGTTTATAACGCCACTCTAAACAAGAACTGGATGTTCCAATATGAACCAGGAAAATAAATATCAATCCACAAGATGACCAAAGAGCCCATCCTAGAGTCATCAACATCCATCCATAGCTAGTAATATTTGATATAAATATTCTAAATAGAATGATATAGACCTACAATACCTGTCAAATCCATGAAGTAAAACCACTAGTGTTGCCTCCATATTTTGTCTTAAAGGCATCACACAGCTACTCATGATTGGATGATCTAAAAGATTAGTGTGCAGTCATTGGAAAAAAGTAAAATTAATTCCCTAGGTGTCATAAAAATATGTATTTACAAAAAAATGGGCCCGCATTAAGGTCTGACTAAAATGAGAACAAGAAAAAAAAATCTAACAAGACTCCCCATGACATTCTGGGGGTTTATTGACCTATTTTCAATGGCCATCCTAATTAATAACAAAATCAGAAGAGAATTCAAATTTATAATAAGGAAACAAAACTAGTTTTACCAAGGAACTAGTTTTCTCATCTCTAAGTGATCCATAAAATACTTGAGATAGTCTCCAAGTAATCAACTATAGATATCACAATGTCAACTCTACTACTAACCTTCAAATCACTCTTTACTACCACTAAATGGATGCCAACTACAGTCTTAGTCAAACATGATGCAAACATAAAGGAAATGTGAAAACAAAGATATAACTTACACATAAACACTTACATAATATGCCAATGAGGAATTTACCCTGAAAACAACCTAAAAGGGAAAAAATCCAACAAGAGAGAGTTATGTACTCCTCATTCCACTAAATCAGTCACTATTATAGATGTTGCAAGTCCATTTGGGATAATTGAAGCCATGATAACCATTAAAAGCATACATGCCAGTAATGTATCTATGCAACTCATAAACATTGTCATTCTTCTACTTGCACTCACAAAATGAACATCAAAAAGAAGATTATATCTGGGAGTAATGTAATGAATTATGTATGAAACACTATACGATGTACTGAATGGATCAACCCCTGATAAAAAACACAAAAACAATTGTCATACTCAATATTATAATTAAAATATTTCTTTGAATCCAAGTTGTGTATGAAAAAGAGAAAAATATCATGATAGTTGTAGATCAAATAAATTTGATAAGTGGGGTGGTGAAATTACTCCCAGATTGTCTGTGTATTCAAACTTTCTCATGGTCTCCAAAGTGGTAGGATTGATTTGAATAGATCATTTCATTGTTTTAGTCAAGCAAACAACTCTCCCATCACCTAACATGTGAAACCCACATGGTTGAATGAGTATTGACTCAAAGTTGAATCAAATCAAGAATAGGGAATTGACCTTATGAATCTTTTGTTGGCATTTTCTATTTTTGAAGCATCAAATAGGAGTCTTGCAAGGTCCCCAACATATTCAAAGATGTTTTCTGACCCTAGAACTTCATAAAATCATGATAACAGATTTTATTGTTCTTTTTAGCAGCCTTGTAAGCCTCATATTCTAAGTGTGCATGCCCTGATATTAATCTCCCCTTCTCAAAGTGAAGATGAACTAGAGTACAATATAGGAAATGGAAAACCATAAACCCATCAAAATATAGATATTCCCTTGAGATAAATAAAAAAGTAGCTCTAATCTCTATTGCGAGAACTTGAAATATAGGAAATTTAATAGGATGAATATGTACCCATCGAAAAGGTGTCTGAAATTATAGTCACCTACACAAAACTTTCCTAGTCCATTTCCCAGGTAGGTGTCATTTTATAAATATAAAGAAAACAATATTCAGGAGATTAAGTTAATAACTGTTTTCAATTTACATTCTTTTGAATCCAATCTCAAATATTTTATTGTTTAAGACAATTTAATAAACTACAAAAAGTGATTAAGGAATAGAATAAAGGGAAACAAAGGCATTGAAAAGCTCAAACATCCACGAATAAAAATATCTATTTAGAGGAAAAGGAAGCATAAAAAAATTAGCATTTCTTAAACACAAATAATAGCTATGATACTGAAAAAGAAATCAGGATATAGTGAAATTCCCAAAATATGTGAATATGAGTAAAATACAATATTAGACTTAAATAAATTGATATGGCTATATTGTGTTCCTTGAGGATAGACACTGTGTTAGCCCGTAGTATAGGTTTCTTGGGAAACTAAGTTTTTATCTTCCTTCAATGACCAACCAATGAATTAGGACCACAATTATGTACTGATGGGGAACAAATGCCTGACTAAGATGAAGAGGGAGAGGGTTTTATGCATTCATAATAGATCTATAAAATAAAACCTGTCTATCTACAATACCTAGATGAAACTTAGTTGCAAAGGAAAAAACACAAGAAGGCTAAATAACTTAGGAAACCCATAATTCAGATTAACAAACCCAAGAAGATGAAATAGGCCCCATGATTGGAAGAAAAGTTAGACTCTCAGTAGCTAGTGTTGAGAAGAATTTGAGAATCAAAGTTAAGATAAAGAGAAGCTTGTGAAAAATAATTACAATCCAAAAAAATATCGTGAAAAATATTTACAATCCACAAAAATTCTTTATATTTATTTCCGAAGCTTTAAAATAATTATATAGGAGATATTTTTTACAGTCAATCCAATTATGATGTTGTTGTCAGGATTCAATTATGTAGTTTCCGAGTCAAATTTATTGACTCATGTTTCATGATTAGTGGTTCAAAAGAACCCATCCATTATAAGACTTAATGAGACACTTATCACTCATTGCATCTAGGTATGAAAGTAAACCAGTTTTAAATAACAAAATAGGAACTTGGATCATGGCTGTTCTGAAAAAATAGTGCTAGCCAAACATCTGTATGAAAGTAAAAATTAACTAATGCATGGAAGAAGCTGAATTCTAGGCCAAAGAAGACCTCTAAATGGAGTGTATTGTGTTGCAAAAATATTGACAAGACTTGGAGGACTGGAAGAACATGGTGTTTTGACCATGTTAACTATTAGAACCATTGAGAGGGGGGGGTGAATCAATGTTTGTCTATTAATTATAATTCAACAACTTTAAACTTGAATCAAATAGATAACAAAGTGAAGCACAACACAATAAATTATAAAACAAGATATTATTACGGGGAAACCTTGATCAGAGGAAAACCCAGGTGGGAATTAGTACCCACAAATGATTGTACTAGTATAATGAGCCTGTTAAAGTTCCTTTGCCCTGTTAGGAGCAGTCTTTACAATTCAAGTACAATGACCCTATTAGGAGTCTTTACAAAAACCCTGTTAGAGGTGGTTGGATCACTGCCAGAGCTCACTCCTCAATAAGGTGAAGGCTGCAACCTTCAAATAACAGATATACACTATATCAAAAATGAACTGCTCAAATGACACTGTTGTCTGATCAGTTATATTTATGCGTCGATGCTTTAATCTCTTGTAGAATTTTACTTCATACTAGTTTTCTCATATTGATCTTCTAATTAACTTCTTTTCTTCTTTTCTACGATGACACACTAATACAAGAATGCATGTCTAATATATATATACATTCTTGAATAGACGCAACTGAAAACAAGACCTTAGTCAGCCCAAAAATAGTATACACAATGCTTCCAAACAAATTAGCTTAAGCATTTTTATAATAATGTTTAAGACATATTTACAAACTTATTACAATAGGCGCATAGCCTTTACAAAACAAAATATTATACGCTAATTCAAACTCTGAGGTCGGCTCCATACTCTATTTTTTGAATAGTTAGTTGCAGTCAATCTTCTAGTAACTTCTTTGTACTATCATTTTGTACCATGCGTGTATAGGGTAAACACAAAAACATATCATAGAGCTTATATATGAACATGCATAGTCTGACTCGATCGTACACAATTGCGTTGGTTCTCTGATCAACTGAATAAATTTGTACTGTTCTATTTTCTTTACTTAGTCAATTTTGCTCTTCAAAGTTTATTGTCAAAACTTCATATGACTTTGTTTCCATAATGACAACACAAAATAAGTCATTTATACTCAGATTATCAACTTGCCAACAATCTCCCCCTTTTTCATTAATGGAAACAAAGGAATGTGGCCAAGTTTTTTTAAACTTTGACTTAACAACAAAAACTATATATTATGACTTTGGCTATATAACATACTCCTTATATAGATACATACATTACTCCCCCTTTGACATTAATGACAAAGGTGTCAAAATTGTGAGTCTCTAGGTACTTACTCCAAGCACACATCTGGATAATAAATCTAAAGATTCTTGATCTCTTGCTACTAGAATGCCTTCAGTACATTAATTGTTTGAAGATGGGCGCATAAGGCATATGCAAGCTTCTCCATATTTGTTAGATCCATGCAGGGTCATTGATCATAGGTGGAAATGGTTGCATTTATCTGTTTGATGCTCTCATTCAAAATAGCTAAGGAGGGCGCTAGTGCATTTCTCAGTTGGGTCTGCCTAATCCTTATCTTGTTGATCTCCATCTTATATTTTTCAATCTTGTCTATCTGCCCTTGATAGATATTTTTGTAGATATTGATGTCTTGGAATGATTTTTCAACTGATTGCCTTATGTTATCAACCAAGATATCTGCCTCCTCGATCTTTTTGATATGCTCATAGGTGATTTTGCCTCTGTCCATGCAATTTTCTATTACTTTCCTGCCTTTTGATGCCAACTCTTTTAGAATAGTCTGACTAATCTTCAATGAATTGAGATCTAAAGAGAAGTTCTTTACCAATTCATCCAATCTTTCTTTTTTGTAATTTTATTCTACTGTTCTAGTAGCAGTGTCTACTAAACTTGTGAAGTGTGCTTTCAAGCTTGTTAAGATGCTATCAGCATCATCAACTAACTGAATTTTAGCCACTTTCTTATCTATAGGCACTAAGTCATTCAAGATGTTCACTGACTCTGGAAAGAGAGGGTTTCTCATAACTTGTTTCTCTTTGGCTTTCTCTATGGTTAAGACACTGATCTTGATCAAATCTTCTTCTCCCCAATCATCTAGGCTTGCTGAGTCGAGGGTTAAACTTGACAACAATGAAGTTGATGGATGAATAGATGGAGTGAATATAGCATTTTGACTAGTATCCATACATTCAATTTTCACTAAGATCTCTGTAACAAGTGGTTCATTAGATTGATTGTCTTCCTCATTATTCAAATCCGTTGAATCTTTAAGAGGGGCTACTTCATCTTGTTGTAGGAAAACATTATCTGTTCATACCTTCTCTGTCTCTTCAGTGCTGACAAATGCTTTTTCAAATTTATTCATGTCATTATCTGAAGCTGCCATGGATTAATAGCATTGATTACAATGGTCTCTTCTGAATTTTTGGTTGTGTTAGAAGGTGATGAAACTGTGGGCATTGAATCCTGTGGACCTGTCATAGGCACATTTGGAATCATTGATTCTTTATCCTGTTTGGGAGGGACTGGAGTTACTTTAGCAGTAGGCATCGTAGATGGATACATGTGCCTATTGAAAAATATTTTCTCAAATGATTTCTGAGTCTCTTCACAAACCAGTTCATACTCTTTGTTCATTATATGAATAATTCTTGTTTTGGTTCTGAGATGAGGTTTTACCAAATCCAATAGCATAGCTTTCTCATCATGTGAGAAAAAAGGGAGAAGACTATCGAATGTTTCTTCTCTAATCCTCATATCTTCCTCTATTAATTTTCTCTTCAATAGGTCTAGTATGTTCCATACTTTGTCTGGCATGACTGTCTTGATATCCAATACTGTCCTCTTAAACTTGATCATATGTGAGATAATCATAGAGTGAATTTCTAATTTATCTATCTCTTGGTACTTGTCATAGACATTTTTAATAGAGTCTAGTCTTCCTTCATTAACAATTCTATTCCTTAAGATTGTCAGACTAGGTCTGAATCCTACCTTAGGAGGGACATGAGCGTTCTTTACTTTGCTCCTTGTTGTTCTAGAGGATGGGTGACCTGTGGGAACTTGCTTCTTTCTTCTAGTCAACTTTCTTGGTACTGATGATGGAGAGGGATCCAAATCAATAGTAGTTGATGGCATAGATGTACCTTCATCAGATTTATTCTTCTTTTTCTTCTTTGGGATATCATAAGATTTTTCTATTTTTTCTTCTGCAGGAGTTTGTTTGAGCTCTCTTGCAATTTTAGCTTCCCTAGCTTTGTCTAGGTCTTCTTGTGTGACCCCATGCACTTTTAGGATATTTGATGTAATCCTTGATGCCTTCCTTTTTTTATCTACACTGTATAATACATAATCAAATTGACTTGTTTTCTCTCTGTATGTACCCCATCTTGGCTTATTTGGATCTTTAGGTGCAGACAAAAGAACTTGTACATATCCTTCCAACACATGTTCTTCAACTTCATAACCAAGTGGATGAATCCATTTTTTTCTTGGCTCAACTGCTTCCATGCAAGTACATTTAGTTTCCACCATGAAGCATATGGTGTCCTTGTATTTATCAACTATCTTCTCAGGTATCCTAAGCCTCTTCTACATCTTGATCCTGAATGTTTTGATCTCCATGTCCATAGAATCCTTTACACTACTTTCTGATGTATCTTTTAGTGAAATTTGTGACATAGTTGGTTTGCTCCTACCTAGGTAAAGATTAGAGACTTTAACAACAATGTGGAAGTATAGGTAGATGATCAAAGAGCCAAATCTAATTATTTTTTTCTTGTCATGCTTGATAGCTCTTATGTTCTCAATCAGTTGTGCTCGCAATATCTCACAAAGATTATACTATGTATTATCTCTTACCATCCTTATTGCTGCTAGAACAGTTGCTACAGATACACTATTGAGTCTGCTAGCATGTTTGAACTTGTAGCTGAGTATCATGGTGATAATTTTGATATCATCTTCTTTAATAGGATCAACATTCATCTTGCACCTATCACTTCTAGATAAGCATGCTTGTTCAACTTGTTTCTTTACTTCTTTACCAGTGGGAAGAACTGGTCCAACCTTAGGGAGTTCGGTCATTTTGTGAATAAGATCAGTAGTAATGCTAACAGGAACTTCACCAATCCAATACAAATCATCATGTATCCTACTAAGTAAGATTTTGACCCATTCTAGTTCATAGAACTCATGCGTGTTTGCATACTCGAAGATACAGTTATTAGCAGGATGTGAGAATTCATCATTGAAGGAATAGTCTATTTTCATCATAGATGCCATGAGAATTTCTATTCTATCATCCCCAATAGTTTCCTTCTTACAATAGATGTAAGCATGAATTTCCTCTACATGCACAACTCCTAGAGGAGTCTTGGAGAATGCCCCTTCCACATCATCTAATACAGAAATGAATGGATGATTCTGAATCACATATCTCTTCTTCTCAGAGATGTCAAAAACTGTAGGAGTAGCCATTACTTACTTATTTCTTGCTTAAGTAGGGTTTCCAGAGATTTTTAAATGACGTGTCTGCTAGTGTTCCATTTCAACTTTGATTCATCTTGCTAATCAACCAATTGGTTTATCCTTAAACACTTTGATGCAAACTATTGCTGCACTTTGTGAATGCTCAATCTTGAATGCAAAGTGAGGATAAAATATTGTTTACTGACTTATATAAAAGTTACTACATTTAATGCTCGAAGTCGTAACATGGTTAACAAAGAATTTCAATATTTGCTTCTGTCACTGTTCAAGCTATGCATCCATGCATACTTCCTCAATCTGTCACCAAATACATGAATTCATAGGTGCATATTCATAGGTGAGTATACCAGCCACCTAGGAGTTCAGAGCTACAATAGCTCCCCCTAAGACCATGAGGGTCATCTAACTAGAAGTAGAAGGTGCATGCACTATGGATGCATCTACTACCTTGTTCTCATCATTATATTTCTTTACTTAAACCCATATTTTACTTGAATCTTCTGTAGCTTGTACAAACTTGACTTCACCAGATTCTTCAAATAAAGATTATTTAGGCTTCTCTTATTTTTGAGTTTTGGATCTACAGAACCTTGAGATGTGTCCAGCTTTGCCACATGAGTGAAAAATGATTTGAGGTCTATTGATATTGTTTATCATGCTACACTTCCTGGCTATGTGTCCATTATAAATACATATCTGACATGTAATGTTCTGATAGTTTCTCTCAGGTCAATTTCTCTGATTGTGTTGATTCAAATTTCTTTGATTATGTTGTGATTGACTTCTTTGACTTGTTCCACAGTGAATAGCCCTATGCCCAAATTTATTAGAGGAGTAACAATAGCCATTGAAAGTTCTTACCTCTTTAAAATCTATTTCCAAGTGTCGACGCTTGTTACAAGCATAACAAGTTTTGTTAACTTGCTTGAGTTCATCTTTAGGTGGTTCTATTTTAGTGTCTACAAGATTCTCAGTTTTCTTTGCTTCAGTAGATATCTCTTGTGATTTTTTTCTTTCTTCCATTGAATTGATTTCAATTTGAGCTACACTGTATCCAACACTAGTAGTATCACCTTTTAGCTTCTGTACATAAATTTGTGATTGAATTAGATCATAACTTGTGTGTAGTTTATCAATCTTATCTTTTTCTTTTGTTAATTCAGATTCTATCTTTTTCTTGATGTTTTCCAACTCCAATATATTCATGTTTTATTGTATAAGTTCATCATCTAATTGTTTAATCTCTTTGGTCTATTCTTCAATAGCAGTTAGGCTATCTGTAAGTTGTTCATTCAAATCTTCAATCTTATCTTTCAAAAAAATGTTTTCTTCATTCAGCTTTTTGACCATTTTTCCCAAATCATTTGTGGAGCAATCATTCAAATATTTTCTTAATTTCTTGATAAGCATTTGGGAGCCATCAAATTTTAGTTTTAGTTCTTCATTTTATTTTTCAAATCTGTCAAGATCTTCAAGGGCTGCTTCAAGATTCTTTTTTAGATGTTTTTCTTCTGTTGAATCCATGATCTCCTCAAGTGGTTAAACTTTCTTTCAGAGGACTATAGCTCTGATACCAATTGTTAGAAACACTGAGAGGGGGGGGTGAATAAGTGTTTGTCTATTAATTATAATTCAGAAACTTAAAAATTGAATCAAATAGATAACAAAGTGAAGAAAAACACAATAACTCATAACACAAGATATGATTATGGGGAAACCTTGATCAGAGGAAAACCCCAGTGGGAATTAGTACTTACAAATGATTATACTAGTATAATGAACATGTTAAGTTACCTTTGCCCTGTTAGGAGCAGTATTTACAATTCAAGTATAATGATCCTATTAGGAGTCTTTACAAAAACCCTGTTAGAGGTGGTTGGCTCACTACCAGAGCTAACTGCTCAATAAGGTGAAGGCTACAACATTCATATAATTGATATACACTATATCAAAAATGAACTATTGAAATGACACTATTGTCTGATCAGTTCCATTTATGTGTTGATGCTTGAACCTCTTGTAGACTTTTACTTCATACTAGTTTGCTCATATTTATATTTTGATTAACTTATTTTCTTCTTTTCTTTGACGAAACACTAATACAAGAATGCATGTCTAATATATATACATTCCTGAATAGACGCAACTGAAAACAAGACCTTAGTCAGCCCAAAAAAAATATACACAATTCTTCCAAAAAAATTGGCTTAAGCGTGTTTACAATAATGTTTAAGACATATTTACAAACTTATTACAATAGGCGCATAGCCTTTACAAATAAAATATTATACGCTAATTCAAACTCTGAGGTCGGCTCCATACTCTATTTTCTGAATAGTTAGTTGTACTCAATCTTCCAGTAACTTCTCCATACTATCATTCCATACCATGTGTGTATAGGTTAAACACAAAAACATATCATGGAGCTTATGTATGAATGCGTATAGAATGACTCGATCGTACGAACGTGCGCTGGTGCTATGATCAACTGAATAACTTTGTACTATTTTTTTTTCTATACCTAGTCAATTTTGCCCTTCAAAGTTTATTTTAAAAACTTCATATGACTTTGTTGCCATAAAGACAACACAAAATAGGTCACATACACTTAGATTTTCAACTTTCCAACATTAACATATTCTGAGGTATTGGAACAAGATGATAAGGCTTGTTGAAAGATTTGACATATTGGAGGACCTAGGTGCATTAGGTGAAGCATGGATTGAGATACTTGAGTGGATGTTTGATGTCAAGAGAAGTTGGAATAAGTGATCAAAGGAAGTGAGTTTGTTCAGACTGTCTAAGGTGTTGGTTTTCTAAAGTTAGAGAACTCTATTTGACCCTTGAGTTGAGACTAACTCCTTGAGTGAGTTCCAAGACACTTGTAGAATTCTTGAGTTGAGTTGGGTTCCTTAAGGGGATAGTAGACTAGGGCTCTACATTAGTTTAGCTCAAGGTTCACTTGGTTTCAAGAATAGTTTAATATTCTCTACTTAACAAGGCCAACCACGTGAAGGTGGAAGCTAATTTGGCCCCACCCCCCCTAACATCACTCTAAATTCCCCATTAACATCTAACATTATTTCATTCATTCATCCATTTATGAAATATAAAATTCAATCATTATAATCACATTACATTCAATAACACCTAAACTTAATTAACAATTGGACATTCATCAATAATTCATCAATATTTAGTAGCACAAAATTACATTCATTAAGACAATGTAAATATATTATAGAAAAATGTTTATTGCAATCATTTCTTTTTTGGTTTTTTCCTCGGGTTTTGCATGTAACGACTAAGTGGAGCATCAATATCTTTGTCATCCCCCTCCTCTTCATCTTGTGAACTCAATAAATGCCTCCTCTTGTGTGTCAGAGGATGTTGGTGCGTCAAAGGGGGGTCTGCTACAATAACAACTAAATGGGTTAGATTCAGAACATTTTATATTAGTGTTACAAGTATTTTATTAATTAAAAGAAGATAACAACCGATCAAAAAAAATCAAAATAACGTAATAAATATTTTCTTTACCTGACAATGCTAGGTCATCTCGAATATGGTGAACACTCAGATCATCCTCCACTCATTCACCATGACATTTTGCATGCTCTAAAATGTACATAGGACAGGTTACACCAATTTCAATTTAAAATGTTAACTTGTATTAAAAATTATACAATTAATGCTCAATAGAAAATGAATACCTCCATCACTGTGATGCACATCAGGGTCTTCGTCATGTGGAGGTTATGTGCTAGGATTAGACGACTGCATTGCAATTTCATTCGATAAAGGGGTTAAATAAACATCAAATAGATTATCGCTCAAGTATTCAATTTGAAATCATTTTTATTTGGCCTACTTACCTGTGTGAACCGATGTAGCAGACTGTTGGCTTTGGCGTAGGTGTTCAACCATGGCTTTATAGCCTTCCTTTAAGCCAATCTTTCTATCTTCTTCCATGGGCACTACAATAAAATCTGAGCCTTGCATTTTTGGCTTAATATTGTCAATTGACTAAACAAAATTGTTTGCAATTTATAAAAAATTTGATTCAAAATTTGATTTACTGCTACTTACAATTCTTACTTGAAGTTTCAGATAACCACCAGAGCCAAGTTTGTGTTGGCCAATCTTTTCTATTCTGGCCTTTGTAGCCTTTGATGTGTCCTGCAGTCTCTGAAAAGTTCAAAATATGTTAGATTATATAAATATAAAGATCATTAATTAGTGCATAATTATGTTCTACTTAATACTATCACATACCTTCTATTGTCGTTTACTAGTGTAATTCCTTTTTTGGCTTTGCACTTTCTCCTTTGAATCCAAGATGAATTCCTTCCACCACTTCTCTGGAATCACGGGAGGATGCTCGTACTTTGGGTTGTTCACTAGATTCCTTTTGTATGCATCCCTCATAGTCTTTAGATGTTTTCAAGCTCTCAGAAGAACTTTGGTTTTGTCGAAAATGTTACTTCGAAAGATCTCCTCTAAATATTTTATGAGCTGATCTTTTAATTTTTTATCTTGTAAATTCCACCTTTTAAGAAAAAGCCAAGTTGTTAGCTAGAAAAATAAACTAAAGTTGCATACCTTGAATATAGTACAATGAATAGATGGAAGGAAAAATATTCTAGCAATGATATGAAATCAAAGCAGTGGGATAGGGTTAGTTAGCATACGGTGTTCCACTTTGTACGTATGGTGGGCCTGAATAGTGACAATGTGATATCATTAAGCTTTTCATAAAAAAAAATCCTTCCCTATGAACACATCATGGGATCATTGATCCAAAATGATTAATGAATAAGTAAATTAAAATTAGAATATAAATAATAATAATTTTAAAGTACCTAGAAGCTTAGGTAATTTTAAGGGAATCATATCTTCATTGGTTAATAACAATGATGTCTGCAATTTTCCTGTACTAGCAACATGGGTAGATCTAGGAAACAATGGTGAATTATCACCAGTACTAGTCTCTATATCTTGAGGAGGTGTATCTTGTACTGTACAATATTATTCCACTATGAAATGCATCCAAGATTAAAGTACAAATCAAATCCTAACTAACACATAATCAAATATAGAAAAAAAAGGACCTACAAGGTATAGACCGTGCAAACGTGGATGTTTGCATGCTCCTTGTTACCGACATTGCAGTCAGAAATGATGTCCTCATAGGAGGAGGCATCTAGAGTACATCATGACATAAATGTACAGTTTGAAGTGAGGAGTCAAGATATATATGTGAGTTTGAATAAAAACAACTAGTAAACCCAATGAAAAATGTAGATTTCTAATCAGTAAGGCCAATGAAGTTTGTAACCTGTTAACTTAAGGATTATTTTACCTGCGGGAGTTGTACTAGTACTAGCCTCACCACGATGTCCATGAACAGTTACTTGAGCATACAAAAATCTCTATAAGAACACATACATATTTTAGTTCATGACATAAAAGAGTATAAAATATTAAACTTTATTAAACTTTTGTTATAACTAAAGATTCATTACTACTTACTTCAAAACTATGTGCTTGCCACATCAATTCCACTTTCCTCGCCACTATCTCCTCACTTGGACTTGGATCGAGAAAAGTGCCAAGAATTTCTGAATTGATTCTTTGTAATTTATTCTTGACTATATTCACGGGGTTAGGGATATCTGGGATGGCATCATCCATATTTGACACTATTTTCGTTGTTTCTGCAGGCACTTTTCTATTCCATGAACATGAATTTGTGATAGGAATATCAGTAAAACTATGAGAATAACTCCAAAACCCTAAAGAAAAGAACATAATAATATAATATTTTTCTTCTATATTATTTGTACAATTACAATAAGGTTTACCTTTGCTTAAGAATGGGTGGGAGTAAAATCCCCACCTCCATCATCACATGGTGGATCCATGTCATCCTATGACAAAGATTAAATATAAAAAATTCAGCGAAATGAAAGCAATAGACTTAACAAAAATAAATTATTAATAAAATGGTATATTGGAGTCATAAATTGGAGGTTAGTTTAAATGGTATATAGTACTTACCACCCCCATGATAGTGTCTTTTTTTTATCTATGCAATTCAACTGGTAATCTATTGGCAGTTCTTGTCCTGCACTTATTGATTTTATCGCACATACAATCACACGATTCCCCTCACACGCCTCAAATATGCAATTGGGACTCTTATTTATAAAACTCACAATATTCCTTATTTATTTTGGCCTTCCGTCAATGTACATAGAAAATCATTTACTTTGATCCTTTTCTTTCCATTGTATATAATTCGCTGACAATGCATACATACGCATACTTTTTTATATCAAACAATCTGCATCTAATTATTGTAATTGTAACAAGGTCTGACAAACTCCATCAATTCAACAACTTTGTTGTAACATACCTTTATTCCATCCATGGAAAATAGGCCCAAACCATGTAATGACGATGGAGCTATACGATATATACTCTCATTAACACAAAAATTAATGTTATTTGGAGGTAGTTCCTTGGGTACCCATTATTTTAGAAGATGTATGCACCTCAAGGGCACCTCAATGTCATCTATGGTCTCACTGTCATAAGAACATGACCCCCCTTTAGAAAGGAAAATTACATGTGTTTATTAAATTTTCTTCTAATCTTTTGACCTCTAGAACTGATTTCCCTATTTTAAGCCTACTACATGTCTCACTTTTGTCTTCTATTCCCACATTTCCCTGACTCAAGGAAGACAGATCTGCCAAGTACCTATTAGGTGGTTCCTACAGTCCATCAAATGACAGATATAGTTTTTAAGAAGCAAGATATTTTTCTAAATGAGGGTAATGTTGATGTAATATATAGGGTGTATTGTCTTATACCTGCCGATCCATGTCACTATGTAGGATCCTCGTAAAAGGGGTTAAAGTTCCTACATATGTGAATCATTTATCTCAAGTTAGTGAAAAATTACATGATACCTATGGTACAAATTGCATAGAAGACAACATGAACAATATGCATTCATCATAATCATTATATATTTTTTAATTCCTTACCTTTACTTTATGTGTGCTATGCAGGATTGTCAACAAAAGGGGTGACGATGTCTATAGTCAATTCCCTATTTCCACAAAGGGTTACAATCACACAAAATATATGCATGTAATCAAAACCAACAATTGAGCATCATAAGCAATATATTACTAATTTGTCAAACAATAAATACATTAATATACGAGTAGTAACTGAAACACATGTATCATAAATCACATATGCTGTAATCATTAGAAATGAACACATTAATTTAATTGTACCAAGGCATTAGAGTTTAATACATAATAAATTAATTATGAAAACATACAAGTCAAATAAATTTGTACGACTAGATCAATATTACCATCATCATCATGACCATCATTGTCATCATCATCCTCAACATGATCATCATCATCATTATCATAACCATCACCATCATCACCATCATCACCATCATCATCATCATCATCATCATCACCACCACCATAATATTATTCTTCTTCTTCTTCTTCTTCTTCTTCTTCTTCTTCTTCTTCTTTGGTTTCTTCTTCCTCAATCATGTTATACTTAACTGGACTTCATCTTCGATCATGTCTAACAACAAATGACCAACCTGGTTTTTGTGGAACCTCTATGTAAAACACTTTCTCACATTGGCTTGGAATAATATAGGGCTCATCTCCAACTAGCTCAAATGACCTTGTATTAATCATTGTAAATCCATTATCATGTTGAAAAACAGTTCTATTAGGATCATTTTGATTCAGTCATCGCCTATACCATTTGACGATGAATAGAACTAATTTGAAGGATTCAAATTCACACTCAAGTATATCATCCAAAATGCCATAGTATCGGTTTTGAGATTCTTGAGGATGCATGTCATTTCTAGATGAAATATTAGTGACCTCGAAGACTGCAGTTATCCCAGAATCACAAGTTTTCTTTATGTCATCCAACTTTTTAATGTGAAATTTATGGCCATGGTAGTACATAGCTTTGTGGTGCTTGACCTGCAATTTTTCAAACATGTGAAAATAATTTACATCGTGAGTTGATATTAAACATATGGGTCATGATTAATAAATTTATACGTGCCTTTCTACCTCTTAAACCATTTTCTAGATTAATTTCCATTGGCGTAACATTGGAATATACAATATGAACTTGACAAGGAAGTAGAAGAAGAGAATAAAAATGAAGCATACATTGATATGAAAAACAAGTTGCATAATAAAAAATGATACACCTTTTTCATTTATGTCAAAGGGGGGGGAGAGTGTGTTGATATGAAAATCAATCAGATGTGAGAGAGTGAATATATGAAAAATAAAAGAGAAGCAAGTTTATATATGTTGCATATAAGAAAGAAGTCATTGTAAAGAAAAGTGGTATACATCAAAAGGAGTGAAACTGATGGAGAGAAAATCAAGTGAAAGGCAAGCATAAGAAGAGCTTCAATTAAGAGAAAGGATGCATACCTAAGGAGGTGATTGATGATAGGATAAAGGAGTATGTAATCAGATTTAAATCAAGGAGATAATGTTCCTAGGGGAAGAAGAACTAAAGCAGAGAAGTGTTAGAGAGACTCTGAAAGGTTAGAGAAGATAGGTTCCACAAGATGGCAAACATCTTTCCATGTAAGAGCACAAGTGATGCAAACTATGTAGCCAATTTATTTTCAAAGAAATATTAAGGATACATGGACTTCCTCAAAATATTGTGTCAGATAGGGATGTAAAGTTCATCAACATTTTTTGGAGGACCCTATGGAAGAAGTTAGGGACAAACTTGAACTTTAGTTCATCCTATCATCCCCAAACAGATGGGAAAACTGAATTTGTCAATAGGTCATTGGGAAACCTATTGAGATGTTTAACAAAGAAATATGTAGAGAAGTGGGATAACATACTTCCACAAGCTGAATTTTCCTTCAATGATTATGTGAATAGAAGTACAGGAAGGATTCCTTTTCATATTGTCTATTGGGAGAATCCAAGGGGCATACTGGAGTTAAGAGATCTTCCCAAGGATGGGAAAGTGAGTGCTCATGGAGAACAATTTTCTGATAATATGAAAGAGATACACGATCAAGTTAGGTTGGAACTTCAAAAAATTCAAAAAATACAAAGAAAGTGTGGATAAGAAGAAGAGCGATGTAAAATTCTAGGTTGGTGACTTGGTATGGGTGTATTTGAGGAAGGAGAGATTTCCCAAGGGAAAGCATACAAATTTTTTCATGAAGAAAGTGGGTCCTTGCACAATCTTGTAGAAGCATGGCATGAATGCCTATGAAATAACACTTCCTTCTAATATAGGTATATCTCCTATCTTCAATGTTTCAAATCTACCACCATATAAAGTCATCATGATGTAGGTACATAGATCCATGTTGATGATTTGCAGGAAGATCTTGCAGAGTTACCCTATCATGAACCCAAGAAACTTGAGAAGATCATTGACACAAAGGCCATTAAGAAGACCAGGAAGAATTCATACAAGAAGTACCTTGTAAAGTGGGTTAGATACCCTAAAGAAGAGGCAGTGCTGATGGATGAAGCAAAGATGAGGAAACATGACACTTCCTTGGAACAACTTACTTCAAGAGAACTTGAGATCAATCCACCTTGGGAGTATGGTGCAGGAGCACCCCTTGACAAAGAAAATTAGGTTGTAAGACCTCCATGAATGTTTTAGAATTTTTGGTTGGCCAAGTTCGTATGGGGATCAAGAGATCCTAGCAATGTAATAAGTCCTATTTTGTAAGGCCTAGTGACCTAGGATGAATTATAAATCCTATGGTCAATTATAGTTAGATTGACATGGGTTGGGTATATTGTGTTAGGAAGGGTTGAATTGATTTTTACATATCCATGTAATGTCAAATTCACCCTTGGTAGGTTTCTAGGGTGTTTAGGAAGTTGATTTGCAAAAGTTTTCACAAACTTGTCAACAATAATGTTTCAACAAAAGTTGCTAATTGTAACTTTTTCAAATTCTTGTTACCCAACATTCATAACCACCCACAGTTGGTTGGAACTGATGGGAATCCATTTAAAATTGTTTCAATAATAAAAGAGAAGGTTTTTGGAGAGATATTGTGGGAAGAAATTCAAAAATCAATACAGAAAATTGCATTTTATCATGAAATTCACTAGTTTTCCCTTGTGTACGAAACTGTACAGATTCAACTGGCAAAACTAATTTGATAGGAATTTGCAGGGATGTCTTAGCTTTTATTTGTATCAAGTTAGAGGTCTTAAGATGGAGAATCAAAGGCTAAAATGTGTCATTGTTATAAAATCTCCACCTTAAGATGGATTTTAAACATGAGATTTGGCATGTCGATTTGAAGAGATGGTGAATTAGGTTTTTATGACCTAGTTCTTGGTATAAGATGATGAATTAGGAAAAATTTAGGGTGTGGATCGTGGATGTGAATACTAGAGGTGGATAGAAGAGGAAGAGCCTAATTCAATGGTGATCAGAAGTGTTTCAACAAGGGGTTGAACAAAGATCTGCATTGTGCTACATTGGAGTTGTATCAGGCATAAGGTAGATTTCATTTCACATTTTACAAAAATCTTTGATCATTGTAGTGATCAAATTGTAAGGCAGTGAGCCTTCCTCAGGGTTGTAGCCTGAGGATTTTTCATTTGAGCAGTGAGCCTGAATTCATGTTCATTCCCCATTTATTGTAATAGGTTTATACTTCTAACAAGGTATCTACTTATTGTGGGTAATTAGCCCCACCATGGTTTTTCCCTAACAGGGTTTCCATTATAAAAATTTTGTGTCAAATTGTGTGGATGTGATTCTGATTTATGGATGCATTCATATTTTACTTACAAGTTATTGTTAAGATTGAAGAATATAAATCTACCCAAGAACACCTGCATGCATAGCTATTACAAACAGAATGAAACAGACAGAAGAGAGAAGGATCCAGAAAGCTATGGCGGCCGATAGGCCAGAGACTGAAAAAGCATGTTGCAAGAAATGATCTTCTATTAACAACAATAATGAAATTACAATCTCGATAAGAATTACAAAGCGGACAATCCTTATAAAGGATGCCGAAACCCTAAAAAGGGAAACTAACAGAAATAGAAACTACCTAAGATTAGCTTAAGCAAACCAGAGTGAATAGGGAAGTTACTAATTAGATCATAATGATTTAAATTAGTAACCCCGATAGAGTATTATTCTAACAGTTATCATATCTTAATTTAGGGTATTCAAGTTTCAGGGTTTTAAGGACTAAGGGCTTGAATTTTGAATTTTTGGGAACAACTAATTCACCCCTCCCCACCCCCCCCCCNGGAACAACTAATTCCCCCCCCCCCCCCCCCCCCCCCCCTTAGTTTCTCACTTCCATATTGTCAACAATTTCAACTATGGCATAATTCACCCCATGTATGCAAACATTTTAAATAATTATGCTATGATCATTTCACATCCATTATAGGAACTGTAATGTAGGATTATACACACTTCTTTGATTTCATTCATAGAAGTGAACATGCTAGCTATTCAAAGCTACACCATAATATATATATAGACACACACACATACATGCATATACAAATACATATGCATATGTAATTTTTCTCAAGAATTACTTTATGTATTTTGGTTCAAATCTTTTCTGTATTTTATTTTAAATATGATTATAAGTATTATTCTATCATATAAATGAAGGGTTATTTAACTATATTTAATCATCTTAACAATGATAATTAGTCTCGATAGATTGTATATAGTACACAAAAAAATCACCCTTGACTTGGATGATTTATAATTAGATTCTAGATATGATAGTTGATGGACTTTTCAATTTACATATAAATGTTAAATTTACCAAATAAAATATTTTATATTATTACTTTATATTTAAATCACTATATATAGATAAGTTCAACCATTTAGCTCATGACTTAAATATATTAATTTTATTTTGATTTGTTATACTTTGGGTTTACATATATATATATATATATAAGTTCCACCAAAACAAATCTTATACTTTGGGGTACATTACATATCATATAACTAATGTACCAATCTATATGCATGTACTAAATAATTGAATATGAGCTATAAAGTATGATGTTTGTTCATATTCATGCTGATATTTGTTGGCAAGTAATGAGAATTTAACAATAAACTAACTAGTGCATGTTGTCAAATCTCTTACATAAGGCCCACTCACCTCATAACTCATGTGTGTTATTCGTACAAGTTTAGATTGTGTCTAAAATTAAAATTTTCATGTTTAAAGTATATACAAATTTTATGTTGGTTAATGGTTTTAAAATGTACATGATAGTTTGTATTCTGGAGCAACCCAATTCTACAAAATTTAGGGTATATGCTATAATTTTACACAAATTATAGTTAAAATTTATGTCTTTTGTGTTTTTAATTTTCATATGCAAGTCTAAGTCTTTCTATTAAATACATTTTTTTGTGCATTGCACCTTTTGAAATTCACTTTTAAGACTGGGCTATCGAGTTATTTAGTGGTGTATATTAAACTATATAACTTACATTCATGGCCTATTTTAAATAGTTTATTATAATGGCACATTTTAAATCATTTATTATAATGCAAACTTGACTAATATAATGTTTAATCATAGCTTTTTTGATATAATATCTCAAGTTAGAGTAACACATGACCTAGTAGGTAGAGACGCTATCACTATAAGGAGTTAAGTCTCTAGTTCACCTAGAGTTAAGAGACCTTTTTATTTTCATGATGATAGATATGAGTATATATTAATGATCAACTATTTCACTTTGATGATGTATTTGATACATTTGTTTCAGTTTGATGTTTCTACTATATAAGTGTGTGTGTGTGTGTGTGTGTGTGTGTGTGTGTGTGCGGGTGTGTGTGTGTGTGTGTGTTTTCTTTTAGAAATTTGGACTGTGCTACACTACATTGATTTTCATTTAAAAGTTCATCAACTCCAAATATGACTAACTCTAATTTTGAGACAATTTTTCATTCAAATTTAGAAACTCAATTCCTTGCACTCACTTAAGAAGTTGTCTCAAATATTCTATATAGTTTTTCTAAAAGGTAGACTACTAAATAACACTATCTTTTTTTTGTCACTTTTAAGGTTTCATTCTCAATCTAGTACATTTTCAAATGTTATGATATATATTGCACCATCTATGTGAATAAATTCTAGAATGATTGCTATGTGATCCACAAGTGCAAGGGTGAGTGTGGTCATATTCTTTGCTTTATTTCAATATTTTGAATTTATATGCAAATGACTATTCTCTTGTAACTTACTAAATATATAATTATGACACATGATTAAAATTGAATGCAATGAATGTATTTTTATACATAAATATGACACCAAATCACAAACATTGAATGACATGGAAAGTAATTAGAATTGAATGGAAGATGGGGCCAATTACCAAATATTTGATTCTGATTTTACAATTAAAAAGACCATAATTTTGACCATGAGGATAACTTTGCATCCATAGGTACAACTTAGGTTGCAAACTAAGTTAGATTTGTGTTTGGTATGTTTGAAAATTTATATATAATGACTAGATCAATAATAAGAAATATATAAACAAGCCACTTGTAATAGATTAGTGTGCACATAAGCATATGGACAATTTATAAGCATAAGATTAGGCGCAAGCAAGATTAGGTACAAGAATCTAACTATCCATAAAAATGTGCCATTATAACTATATAATTATATTAAAACATTACCCCAGATTAAGTACAATATGAATGGATAATAAATTGAGGATGTTTTTTTTCACCAATACAATATTGTGATCCTTATGCTAATGAGAATGATGCCATGTTTTCCTACTAATACAAAAGAGTATTATGAGTTTGTTTTCTTATATCTACTTTTTATCAATATCAATTCATAAAATGTCATCTCTAAAATTGTAAGGTGAAACAATGAGATTTCCCAAAAGTTCATCCATCCAAATAAATGAAACATTCTCAAAATAAACTCTGATAAACCCTTATTCATGATATATAAATAAATTTAAATTCAATTAACATTAAAATTGTAAAACTAAATTATAAGAAATGACATACATACATAGATATATTATTTTGACAAATCAAACTTAAAACATAAATTGAAAAACAATAATTAAAGATGATATTATCCATGGAGTTGTCTTAAGACAGCTTAAGACGATTATACATTTACTAAGACTATTTTAACTGCTTAGTGTTGTGTGGGTTTGATTCCTATTATCATATTTGTCCTCTTTGTTTCGAATTCTATGTTATTCAGACATTAAAAATGTGCCTTTTTACTACCTACATTTTTAAATTAACTTGTATACTATATTTTTTTCTTATATTTTACCCCTCCAATTATTCTCCCAATAAAAATGTCAATAGCTCCATACAAGTGCATCAATATACCCGTGACTAAGGAATGTACTCTTCCATAGTAAATTATAAAATATCCATGAAGCAAAATATTTTTTGATTCTTATGTTTGCTATAGTATTGGTTGATGGTGCCATTTAATATTGCAAGGAATCCAAGCCCGCACTAGCAGTAAATTTGGCTTGGGTTGTGGGTTTGCTCCCCATTGGCCTCTAGTTTGACTCTAAGGCTTGGACTTATCCGATTTTGTATATCCCTAGAGGATTAGTCTTGCCCTAGCTCACCCCTTCCCAGCCCCAACTTGACAGTAAAGTAAAACCAAGGTAAGATGTGTTAGGCGCTGGACCAAAAATCACGAATACCTCTAGTACACAAAAAAAAAAGTAAAAATATTACAAGAAATCCAAGCCAATTCAGAAACCGTCTAAAGTCAAGCTTTATCAATCATCCATTAAAGATTTAGGAAGGATATCACCCACAAATATACCATTAATACTTTAAACACACAAATATATCTTCTATCCATTGAAGATTTAGAGAGAATATCACACACGAAAATACCATTGGAACTTACAAACACATTAACTGACAGGGATTTGACACCACCATGACTTTGTTAATTTATTGGGTTTGTTAATGGTGGAAAACAATGGCACTGTCAGGTTGTTTTGTTTGGTAGTGAAGAAGTGGTTGTACAAAACACTATTTGGCTTGTGAACTAAGTTTAATGGCGAAGTACTGGAGAAACCCATCTGTTCATACACTACAAAATTCTTGTGAGGGATGATTTAATGCCACTTTCTTCATGTTCTGTCTCTAGCAAGCAGATTTTGCAGAATTTTTTTAGTACGCTTAGCTCATAGGATCTCTTTAAAACTCGTAATTTACTGTCCCTGTTAGTAAGTTAAAAGACAGATTCTACATTGAATTGCTTTGTTGTACAGTTCCATTTCTATTCATCGACTGCTTCTTTTTTGAATAGGGAAATCGGCATGTTTTTTTCATTATCTTAATTCAATATTAAGGTTTATATTCAGGTTAATATTTACTATAAATCTAAAGTCTAGTTGAAAGGAAGGAAACTCTCAAAGATGTAGATTATGTACGGCCAACAAACTTCAACAAGTGCTTGTTCATATAATTCTTTTATGTAGGAAATTCAATTGTTACGGTATTAAATGAGTTTAGAAGAACTCAAACAATTGTCAATCTGATATTCTAAGAATTCTATCACATGGCTATCTCAATATTTGCAATCTCTTTCTTATTTTTCTTAGTTGTTCTTTTGTTTATCTATTTCTTGCTTTATTTCTCTAAGAATTCTATCATATGGCTATCTCAATATTTGCAATCTCTTTCTTATTTCTCTTAATTGTTCTTTTGTTCCTCTATTTTTCGCTTTATTTCTCTTTGTAGAAGGTTTTAGACCCTTCAAAACTCTATTTATCTAATAAAACACATTCAAATCAGTTTTATTTATCAAGAAATTTAATTGAGATATGAAAGTAATTATTGTTGAGAAAGTAAATTTTAAATTAAAAAACTATAGTAGTTTTGAAGGGCTTATAATTTTAATCATTTTATTGCAATTGATAAAAATTGATTCTATTGCGTATTGTACTTGATGATTATAATTAAGATTTTAAGATGGGTGCATGGATTTGGGGGATTTAATGATCATTTCTCAAATTTCGAAGATAGTTTAAGAAAAAAAGCCTTTGGAAACTAGCTTTTAAACCACTACTTTTTTTTAATGGTGAAGTTAGAGTGCGTCAAAGAGTTGCGCTTTTAAGATGTACTCTTATTTTTCAAAGAAAGTAAAAGAGGGATAAAAATATATTCAAACACAAGAGAGAAACAAAAAAAACAGAGTTCCCAACAGAGAGAGAGCAATACAAAACTCTATCCATGCTCACTAATTTATATAACATATGAGACATATCAAGAGATAAATGCCCTCAATCCACTATATTCCAAACCTACATTTGATCTGAAGTGCATTTAGACAAACAATCCATAACGTCATTCCAATTCCAAGGAATGTGTATAAAAGTAACAGATTGCAAGGAATTGTAAAGCTTGAGAATCTGTTTGATAACCTAAACTTTAAATGCCAACTAACATGCACAAGGTGGTTCCTATTTAACAGAGTCACCACCACCTAATAATTAGACTCACAAATAATCTTTTTTTCCAGCCAAGAGTACAACAATGCTCAACAACGCATAAAATGGCAAGAGCCCCCATTAAATTATTCGTATGAAAGCACTTATAAATAGAAAAATAAACTGAATATCACCAAAACTATCTCAACCAACTCCACCAATGCCAGCATGCTCAAGATTCCTCTCAGATGAACCATTAGTGTTAACTTTTAAAACTTCATGAGAAGGGGTGTCCATCAACCCTCCTGACTCATCCTTCTCAAAAGATGTCTACATCTACTACTTCTGACATGACCAACATACACCAGAGTACCCCATTGAAGAGGAAAATTAAGATGAGTGCAAATAACAACATCTCTAGGATCCACTCCTCCAATTCATTCGCACTTAGCCAAAATAGTCTCATGAGGAGAATGGAGAATTTTCTACCACAAGTGTAAAGAAACCATAGTGACATCCTGAAAAATCCTTTGATTCCTCTCCAACCAAACATGCCAAATGATAAAAAGAAGGACCAAGATACCACACATCCTAAATAAAAGAGATTTTAGCATGGGATTTACCCCCAACAAGCCCAAAACTCAAATAAAGAAGATGCACGCCAGCAAGATTGTGATGTAGGAGCATCCTAGGATCCTTGGAAATCCTGCTGAACCAAAAATATGTTTTCTTTTGTTCTTAAGCTTGTTTGGAGACTGCTTGGTGAGGTACTCTGTCTGTTGCTTGGGTTCTATCACCCGGGCATGCTTGCTCTGAGTTGGTCTTTGGTTCTCAGGTTTTGTTGCTCAGGAAAGCTTGTTCTGAGTTCGTGTTTAGTCGCTCAAGTTTTATTTCCAGTTGCTCGGGGTGTTCTTTGCCTGTGTCACTCTATTTCTCAGTCATCCTTTGCCTGAGTTGTTTATTTTGGAGTTGGATCTGATGGTCGACTTCTACATTGAATTTTGACTGTGGCATTAATGGTGGATCTCTCATTGCCCTTGTGTGGACCTAAATCTGGGTCTGGGGTTTCTCCAATGTTTGTTATCGTAGGCCGACCTAATTGGTTGCCTTTGTATTTAAGGTGTATTTTGTTCTTAGTCTAGGGATCAGATTTGAGGGAGCAGATTGAAGTGTTGGATCTGAGAATCTGGATCAAGAGTTGTATGTCTTTCAGAAGATTTGTAGTAGATCTTGAATTCTATCTTTGTATTTGGCCATAACAGGGAAGGCCTTACAACCTAGCATGTTGAATGTAATTGATATCTGAGATAATATGTAAGTGATTGTTAATTATATTTCTATGTATTTGGTTGTTTCCGCTGTTATGGTTATTTTCTGCAAGTTTGGATAATCCTTTATTGGATCCTCCATCCTTGACTGCGCCAGGTGGTATCAGAGCTGAGTTTCAATCGCTGAAGAAGGAGTTAGGTTTCCAATTACTGGAGATTTGGGGAGCAAAGATGCCTCCATATAAAATGCGTGAGATCACAAAGGAAGAACCTAAGGAGAAGTTCAACCTTGATGATTTTTGAGCTTTGCAGAAGCAGGTGCAAGATTTGTAAGAGGAGTTGCAAAGAAAGAATGCACCTAGAGAGAACCAAAGTAATGGTGAAGAATCTGAAGAACAAGATGATTTTGAAGAAGCTATAGAAGATGTCAAAGATCCTAAAGAGGATAGATTTCTGAGAGCTATGTCAAAAATTGGGAAAAGACCTAAGATTGAAGTTTCTACATTTTCTCGAAACCTTAGGCTAGAAGAGTTGATTGATTCGATTAATGAGATGGATGAATACTTTGAGTATAGAGAAGTAGAAGATCCTGATAGAGTTCAGTTTGCCAAGACAAAGCTGAAAGGTCATACAAACATATGGTGGAGAGAAGTTCAATTGGAAATAAATCAGAGAAGTAAAGACAAGATCATAAGATGGAACAAAATGGTTGAAAAGCTGAAGAAGCAATTCATCCTAGTGGATTATGAATTAGAGATGTTCAAAAAGATGCAAGGTTTGAGGCAGACAAACAAATCAGTGCAAGAGTATACCGAGGAGTTTTATAGGATTCTGATTAGGACTAGACATTTAGAAGATGAAAAGGAGAAAGTTGCTAGGTATATCTATGGCCTGAGACCTAGTATTTAGGAATCGTTACTTACTGTCCGGATGATAAAAATAGGAGAAGCTTATTAGATGGAATTAAAGATTGAGGAGAAATTGAACAAGAAGTTTGAAAGTAGACAGAATAACAGAAACTAAGATGGTAAGACTGATTTCACAGCTACTGATAGTAAGGTGATGGAAAATCCTAAGCAGACCAAGGTAGGGTCTAGCAGTAGTCAAACCACTAAGGATTACAATAGTGGGTATGAAAGAAGAGGAAGAAGTGATTTAAGTGGTACTTTTTTTTAGTGTGGTGAGAAGAGACATAGGGCTTGGTCATGACCTCAAAAGAAGTTCACCCTGACGACTGAGGATAATTTTTTGAATGCTACAAAAGAAGGTGAAGTTATGGTCACTAGAAGGCTAGCTGTATTTATTAATGAACCAGTGCAGAGAAGGAATCTATTCAGAACCAGATGTAAATGTAAGGACAAGGGATGTGATGTCATAATTGATGGTGGCAGTTCTAAGAACTTTGTTTTGGAAGAAATGGTTAGTAAGTTAAAATTGGGGAGAAGAAAACATCCTAATCCTTATCAGATTAGTCAGATACAAGATGTGTCTAAGGTTAGGGTTGAGGAGAAATGCCTTGTTAATTTTAAGATTGGATCTTATTATGATGAGATATTATGTGATGTGTTACATGTGGATTCTTGTCACATGTTGCTTGGTAGACCTTGGCAATATGGCAGACATGTTATGTTGATGGTCGTGAAAATACCTATGTTGTGAGGCAGGGTGAATCCAAGGATAAACTAATATGATGTGGAGTTATCAGATGTTGTTCGAATGACAGTGACAAACATGAGGAGAAGAGAATTGATGACTTCTCTCAGGAATTTGTAGAAGTAAGGAAAAAAATAACATTTTTGACTCAAGTAGTGCAGCAGATGTTGACATTAGTGACACAGAGAGATGCAAATGATACTAAGTTGATCATTCAGTCAGATGAGAAAATGATTCATCAAAAACATTGATATTATAAAAAGTACCGAGGATGATCAATGTCAGCTACTATCAGTTGCAAGCAGAAGATATGAGAAAAGTGAAGGACTGGTGAATTTTTCTAATGGGACAATGGATAGGGTCAGGACAAAATGGAATGAAGGGCAAGAGGAGAAATGGGTTAGGAACAAGTATGGAATACATGTTTTGATTTCGTTAAGATGTGAATGATTTTCTTTATGGGAACATATTCTTTACCTGGGGTATCTCATGCAGGAGTATCCAAGAATCCTTGGCAATCCTGCTCAACCAAAATATATGTTTTCTTTTGTTCTTTATCTTGTTTGGAGACTTCTCAGTGAGGTACTCTATTTCTCTATTGCTCGGGTTCTGTCACTTGGGCATGCTTGTTCTGAGTTGGTCTCTAGTGCTTGGGTTTTGTTGCTCAGGAATGATTATTCTGAGTTCATGTTCTGTCGCTCAAGTTTTATTTCTTGTTGGCTGGGGTGTTGTTTTCCTGAGCCACTCTATTGCTCGATCATCCTTTGCCTGAGTTGTTTATTTTTGAGTTGGATCTGATGCCCGACTTCTTCATTGAGTTTTTATTGCGGCATTAATGGTGGATCTCTCATTGGGGTTTGTGTGGACCTAAATCTGGGTATGGCATTTCTCCAATGTCTGTTATCGTAGACCGACCTAATTGGTTGCCTTTGTATTTAAGTTTTATTTTGTTCTTAGTCTGGAGATCATATTTGAGGGAGGAGATCAAAGTGTTGGATTTGAGAATCTGGATCAAGAGTTGTATGTCTTGCAGAAGATCTATAGTAGATCTTGAATTCTATCTTTGTATTTGGTCGTGATCGGGAAGGCCTTACAGCCCAGCATGTTGAATGTAATTGATATCTTAGATAATATAAGTGAATGTTGATTATATTTCTGTGTATTTGGTTGTTTCCTCTGTTATGGTTATTTTATACAAGTTTGGATGATCCTTCATTGGATCCTGCATCCTTGACTGTGCCAGATTGACCTCAAATACCCCACAAAAAATGCTACATCTCCTTAGTAAATGGGCACTAAAATAAAATATGAGACACAAAATCCTCACTATTACAACACAAGACAAACATTAAGGTGCCATGGAATCCCCACTTGCACAAATTATCTTAGGTAAGACATCAGTTATGAACCACCAGCCATATGAAAAAATTGCATTTGGGCCAAGAATATTTATTCCAAACATGTTTCAACCAAGACATCTCAATACTCCCAAAAAACTATCTATTAAGCTCCAAGTACCCTATATAAATATAGTGTCTACCAGACAAGCCACCTCCCTAGGCTAGAACATCCATCCATGCCAAGGAATCTACACTCCTTAGAAGCAAGAATCTGAGTCAGCTCTTTTTGATCTCTCTCTAAGCCACCAAGAGGCCATTCAAAAGAAGCCTTCCATCTATAACCAACAAAAATGCATAGATTTTGAGAAGTCTTACAATCACAACCTTATCCCACCAAGAAATTGTTAACAAATATAGAGAGACTACAAATGTGGGTACATGGAAGGACGACACAGTCAAGGTAGCAGAATCCCCATAGGATATGTCCAAACCTTGCAACAAGAGTCAAAAGAGTGGAAAACAACAAGAGACAACAAAAACAACAAGATTTTCGTCCAAACAACAAATGTATTCATCATAAATTATTCATACATATCGAGTTGTAAGGCCTTCCCGGTTACAACCATATACAAAAAAAAAGACAAACTCAAATCTACTCCCAGAACTTCCCACGCCCTCAAGCTACCAATACTCTAGCCAAACCTCCTCAATAGATTTCTATCCCCCATACAATACATCAACACCTTACATTTATACATAGCTACCAATAGGTCGACCTAACAAATAATCACATATCCCAAGACAAACATATTAGACTAGATCAGTCTAAATCCCCAATAAATACCACATTTAATTATTTTACAAGGACCTATCCAAAAACCAAGTCGATCACACATAGATCCTTATATAAAATCATGTCATTTAGCTCCAATGATTAGAAACACGATGCACAACCTCCAACAATCAAATGGTAAACCCAACTAAACCAGTGTCATGAACAACAACAGAAAACCAAAAGAGAATCAATAGAATCTCATAAACCACGCCACCTCAAGAAGTGCAATCATATAATTTAATTCCAAAAAATCCAATGAACAAACCCTTTTCATCGCTCCTTCCAAACACCTGCATGGATCGACCAATCACATAATCTCAAAAAACTGCCTAGAACCAGAAACTTCTTCTCAAACCCTGTCACAAAATCTATCATAACTCAAGCACCGTAACTCAAAATGAGTTTCAATAATAGTAAATGCTTCCCTATGATTCCATGAACACCTTATCATGATCACAACCTCTAAAGATCCAAATAACTCTGTCAAGACAACAATCACCCAACTGGTGAGCAAAAAACAACACAAAAATGGTAACAAAATTCCACCAATAAACAATTTTTTTTGGATGATGCAATATTACCAAGGACCCAAGATTCTCCTGCATCAGATGCTCGGGATATGAAAATATTCTCTATGAGAACAAATCATGAAAATATATAAGAATAAGGGATAATAATCCCATACTTAATCTTCATCCACAAATACTCCTCATCTGCAACCTATACTACCTTCCTCCTTCCATCCAACCAGGACTTGCAAATGACTTGAATCCAACTTTCCATTAGACCTAACCTTAGGTTCACCCCTTGGGTTTTCTCTCAACTCATACCTTCTACAAAGACTCATATTCTTCCCTTCCTTCCCCTTGTCCATAAAAGGAATAAATCTACACCTCTTACCATCATTCTTAATGGTAATTACATTCTTTCTATAGTCACGAACAACCTCTCTATCATACTGCCATGGTCTACCAAGTAAAACATGACATGCACTCATAAAAACTATTTCAGTGATGTAGGATCATCCTTGGATTCTTGGCAATATTGTATCACAAAAAATATATTTTCTTTGGAGAGTAATTGATGTGTTTTGATGAAGTGTTACTCAGTCAAAGGAGTGTTGTTGCTTGGCTTTTGTGTTGGCCAAGGGGCTCGGTCGCTAAAGAAATCAGCAATCCTGGTTCTTGGCATAACCTACTTGGAAATGCCTATGGTACTCGGTCATTGTATTTGTTCGGTGATGCCTAGATTTATTGGCATGTGTTGGTTGTTGGCACTCAATAGTGTTGCTGACACTTGACAGTTTGGGCTGGCCGACTTGTGTTCTTGCAGATTTGGTAGGCTGACTTAGTGCATTTAATATATGTAGTGTGGCATTTAATTTATATTTATGATGTGGGATTGTGGGGACCTAAATCCAGGTCGTTGGTTTCTCCTATGTTTGGTTTTTTGGCCGACCTATTGGTTGCCTCTTGTATTTAAGTATTTTTATGTTCTTAACTTAGGTATCGAATGAGATGGTGTGGGATCGGATAGGATGAGACTAGATGAGAGGATCTAAGTATTGGATCTGATTTATATGTTTTAGCCAAAGGTAAATGACCTAATACTTGTAGAAGATCTTTGCTAGATCTTGAATTTCATCTTTGTAATTGGTCGTAACTAGGAAGGCCTTATTGCTTGACATGTTGAAATAAATTGAATATTATTCCTATCTCTATTATTGTTGTGTTTATTTATGATGTTTTTTTTCTTTTCCACAATCAGGGTTTAAAATGTCCATTCTTGGATCCTCCATCTTTGGCTTCCATTGGATCGTATCAGAGCTTGAAGTTCCTAAGTGTGTGGATGAATTGTTTAAGGTGAGGCAGTTTGCACTAGGACCTTGGGTTGGAAAGTTATTGATTTTTTGTACACGGTTTGTAGAGATATTGAAGATGCCTCCAAGGAAGAATCATGAGATTACAGAAGAAGAACCTAAGGTGGAGCTCAGTCTAGAAGATGTCCAAGATTTGTAGAAGAAGGTGTGAAATCTACAGGAGAAATTGCAAAGAAATAATGCATCTAAAGAACACCAAGATAATGGTGAAGAGGTTGAAGAAGAATATTATTTAGAAGAAGCTATAGAAGATTGTCAGACATCCAAAGGAGGCTATATTTCTGAGATCTATATCTAAAATTGGGAAAATACCTAAGATCAAAGTTTCTACATTTGTTGGAAGCCTTATGCCAGAAGAGTTGATCGATTGGATTAATGAGATGGATGAATACTTTGAGTATGAAGAAATAGAAGATCCTGATAGAGTTTGGTTTGAAAAGAGAAGGATAAAAGGTCATGCAAACATATGGTGGAGAGAATTTCAATTGGAAATAATTTGAAGAGGTAAAGACAAGATCATCAGATGGAACCGAATGGTTGAGAACTTGAAGAAGCAATTCATTCTGGTGGATTATGAATTGGAGATGTTTAAGAAGATGAAAGGTTTGAGGAAGGAAATAAAATCGGTACAAGAGTATACTGAGGAGTTTTATAGAATCCAGATTAGAACTGGTCAATCAGAAGAAGATAAAGAGAAGGTTGCTAGGTATATCTATGGTTTGAGACCTAGTATACAAGAAGAGTTACTTATTGCTCAGATGACAACAATAGAAGATGATTATTGGATGACATTGAAGATTGAGGAGAAGATAAAAAAGAAGTTTGAGGGAAGACAAAATAATAGAAACCAAGGTAGTAAGACTAGTGACACAAATTCTTAGAGTACTATGGTATAGAATCCCAAACAGATGGATAAAGGATCTGGCAGTGGTCACACCAATAAGATAAACAATGGTGGACAAAGAGGAAGATGAAGAAATCAGTTCATGGGTACTTGTTTTCAGTGTGGTAAGAAGGGTCATAGGGCTTTTAAATGTCCTAAAAGAAGAGGTGAACTAACTACCAAGGAAGCCATGGTGAACGCTGCAGAAGAAGGTGATGTTCTTATCACTAGGAGGTTGGTTTCATGTATTGGTGAGCCTGTGTAGAGAAGAAATTAATTCAAAACCATATGTAAGTGAAAGGACAAGCTATGTAATGTCTTAATTAATGGTGGCAGTTCTAAGAATTTTTTTTCTGAAGAGATGGTTAGTGAGTTGAGTTAGGAAAGGTGGAAACTGTTGGCAAGTTGACTTCCTAAGGATGCATGACTCATTTTGTGTTGTCATCATGGAAACAAAGTCATGTTTAGTTTCTGTCATGAAAGACAAAATGACTAAGTATGGAAAATAGGGCAGACAAAGATACTCAGTGATCAGCACACCAGTGCACGTGCGAGAGATTGATTCAGTGTATACATGTTTAGATATATGTTGTATGACATGTGTACATGCTACATCCAGACACACATAGTATGAAACAATAGTATGGAAAAGTTACAGGCATATCAGTAGATCAGCAGTCCAGAAGACAGAGCATGAAAGTTGACTAGTGTTTTGATCAGCGTGAATTATTTTGTAATGTAATGGCTAAGCACCTTTGGTTATATGTTTGTAATAATGTAACTATATTTTTAGTAAAAACGCTTGAGCCGGCTTGTTCAAAAGCATTGTATATTTTGTTTTAGGGTCGACTAGTGTCTTGTATTGGGTCACGCCTATTTGGATATGAACATATAAGTATGTAATGTAAAGTTATGTTACAAGCGTCGATTATTATGCAAGAGAAAGATATTGAAGAGAAGTAAGATGAAGTTAGTATATGATATAGCTCTTTAAAAGAGTAAGAGAATTCACGCATACACAGAACTAATTAGACAGCAATGTCATCACAGCAGTTCATTTTGATATAGTGTATATCATCTTTCAGAAGGTTGTAGCCTTCATCCTATTGGGCAGTGAGCCGTATAACTTTAATAGGGTTTTGTAAAAGACTCCTAACAGGGTCAGACCTTTAACCAGGTCATTATACTCATATTGTACAATATTTGTGGGTACTAATTCCCACCAGGGGTTTCCTCTAATCAAGGTTTCGCCATAATCATATCATGTGTTATGAGTTCTTATGTTAAGCTTCATTCATTGTATGTTTGATTCATGTTTAAGTTGTTGAAAAGTAATTAATAGAGAAACACTGATTCACTCCCCCTCTCAGTGTTTCTAACAATTGGTATCAGAGCTTTGGTCCTCTGCAAATAAGTTTAACCACTTGAGGAGATCATGGACTCGGCAAAAGCAAAACATTTGAAAAAGAATCTTGAAGCATCTCTTGAAGATCTTGATAGATCTGAAAAAGCAAATGAAGAACTTAGACTGAAAGTTGATGGCTCACAAATGCTTATCAAGAAATTAAGAAAAGATTTGAAGGATTGTTCTACAAGTTATTTAGGGAAAATGATCAAAAATTTCAATGAAGAGAATATGTCTCTGAAAGATAAAATTGAAAATCTGGATGAATAGCTCATAGATAGTCAAATTGCTATTGAAGAAAGATCAGAGAAAGCAAACAATTAGATGATGAACTCTTGAAAGAAAACATGAAAGTCATGGAATTAGAAAACATAAAGAAGAAGTTGGAATCTAAATTAACAAAAGCAAAGGATAAGCTTGATAAACTCCACACAAGTTCTGATTCACTTCAATCTCAGCTCAATGCACAAAAGCAAAAAGGTGACACTACTAGTCTTGGATTTAGCATAGCACAAATTGAAGTCAATTCATTGCAAGAAAGAAAGAAACCTCATGAAGCATCTTCATAAGAAAAGAAAGTTGAAAATGTTGAAGAGAATAAAACAGATCCACCTAAAAGGGAAATCAAGCAAGTTAACAGAACTTGTTATGCTTGTAACAAACATGGTCATTTGGCAAGAGATTGTAAACAAGTAAGACCGTTTAATGGTTATTGTGTCTCCTGCAATAAGTTTGGTCACAGGGCTATACATTGCATAAAAAATCAAAGAAGAATGAATCAAAACAATCAAAGAAATCAACCTCAAAGAAATTTTCCGAACACTACATGTCAAATATGTAACTACAATGGTCACACAACAAAGCAATGCAACATAATGAAAAAGAGCATCAGACCTCCTATCATTTGTCACACATGTGGAAAGGTTGGACACATCTCAAATTTGTGTAGATACAGAACTCAAAAGCAAGAGGATCCTAAGAAATCACTATTTGAAGAAAAAGGAGAAGTCAAGTTTGTTCAAGCAACTGAAGATTCAAGAAAAATTTGGGTTGAAGTAAAGAAGGACAATGATGTTGAAAAAGTAGTTAATGCATCCACAGTGGATGCACCCTCTACTTCTACTTGAATAGACCTTCTTGGTCTTAGGAGGAGCTATTCTAGCTCAAGACCCCTGCGCAGTTGGTATACTCACCTCTAAGTATGCGCCTATGAATTCATGGTTATAAGCACATAATATTTATGTATGCATTCACGCATTGTCTAAAATGCATTGCGATCAAAGTTTCAAAATCTCTGAGTAATTTGCATACGGTTGCAAACATTAAATGTGGTAGATTGTATAAAAGAAAGTAAGTGTTTGATCTTCTTCATAGTTGCATTCAAGATCATAGAATTTGGAGAGCACTAGAGCACTAAGCAGTAAGCACAAAAGCATAAAAGATTTGGCAGTTAAGCAAACATATTAGAAGTTGAAACGGAACCCTAGCAGTCACGCCGTTTCAAAATTTTGTGAAACCCTACTTAATCAAGTTCCAAGTAAGTATGGCGACTCTAGTTTTATTTGATATTTTAGAGAGGAAGAGATTAGTATTCAAGAAGCATCCATTCAAATCCATACTGGATGATGTGGAAGGGGCTTTCTCCAAAACCCCGGTAGGTGTTGTTCACATGGAAGATATCCGTGTGTACATTTACTATAAGAAGGAAACAGTAGGAGATGTTAGCATAGCCACTCATATGGGATCTATGATGAAACCTAACTACACATTCAAGGATGAGTTCACACACTTGATTGACAACCCTATTTTCGAGTACTCTAATGTGCATGAGTTTGATGAGCTAGAATGGGTGAAGATTTTTCTAAGCAAAATACATGATTATCTTTATTGGATTGGTGAGGTTCATGTGTGCATCACTACAGACCTAATCCATGAATTAACCAAACTTCCCAAGACTGGACCAATTTTTCTACTGGCAAGGATGTCAAGAAGAAAATTGAACAAGTTTGCCTATCTAGAAGTGATAAGCATGGAATGATAGTTGACCCTATCAAAGAAGATGACATAAAACTTTTAACAATGATACTTGGGTATAAGTTTCAGCAAGCAAGCAGGTTGAACAGTGTCTCTGCAGCAACAGTCCTAGCAGCTATCAGAATGGTGAAGGATAACACTCAATACAACCTATGTGAGATCTTGCACGCTCAACTGATTGACAACATTCAAATCATCAAGCATGACAGGAGCAAGGCATTCAGGTTTGGATCTTTGATCATCTACTTGTATTTCCATATAGCTCAAAAGGTTGCAAACCTTTATCTAGACAGGAGAAAACCCACAATGTCTCAGATTTCACTTAAGGCCACTTTAGAGAGAAGTGCAAGGGATGCCATGGATGTGGATATAAAGACATTTAGGATCAAGATGCAAAAAAGGTTCAGATTATCTGAGAAGATGGTTGACAAATATAAGGATACCATATGTTTCATGGTGGAAATAGATTGCACTTGCATGGAGGTAGTTGAACCTAGAACCAAATGGATTCATCCTCTTGGTTATGAAGTGGAAGAACATGTGCTAGAAGGATATGCACAAGTTCTATTGTCTCCATCCAAAGATCCTAATGAGCCAATATGGGGCACTTACAAAGAGAAGACTAATGAAGTGGATATTATCTTACACAGTGCTAATAACAAAAGGAAAGCATCCAAAATTACATCTAACATTCTAAAAGTTCATGGAGTCACTCAAGAAGATCTTGACAAAGCTAGAGAAGCCAAAATAGCTAAAGAGCTTGAGAAGACTGAAGAGATCTAGAAGAAGAATAAATTAGAGAGCACCTCTACGCCCTCTACCACTATTGACCTAGACTCATCTCCACCCTCAATACTAAGCAAAAAGTCTGAGGAAGAAAACAGGTGCCAACAAATCATCCATCATCAAGGAACACACAGAGAAAAGAAAAGAATACTCAAGCTCCTCCTGAGATAGGATTTAGCCCTAGTCTAAATGTTTTGAAGAATAGGATTGTGAATGAAGGGAGATTAGATACACTTTCTAAAGTCTATGACAAGTATCAAGAAATTGACAAGAATGAGATACACTCTATGATCATATCTCATATGATCAAGTTTAATAAGTTTGTTCTTGAACTCAAGACAGTGATACCAAATCAGTTATGGAACATATTGGAGATTATGAAAAGACATACAATTGAGGAAGAAATGAGGATAAGAGAAGATACATTGGATAATCTTCTCCTTGTATGCTCACATGATGAGAAGGCTATTCTATTAGATCTGGTGAAGCCTCATCTCTGAACTAAGACAAGGACCCTATAGATTATGAACAAAGAGTATAAGTAGATAGGTAAGGAGAATGAAAAGGAATCTACACAAGTGTTTATGGATAGACACGTGTATCCATCAATGACACCTACTACCAAGGTAACTCCAACTCCTAAAAAGGCTACAAAAGCAGTAATTCAGAAAGCACCTATAACAGGTCCATAGGTTTCAGCGCCCACAGTGACAATAACTTATGATACACAAAAAGACTCAGAAGATACTATAGTGGTTGATAACATCAAGATATCCATGACATCATCTGATAAGGACATGGACATAGTTGATAAAGCATTTGTAAGCATTAAAGAAATGTGCACTAATGATACATCTGCACAACAGGATTAAGTTCCCATCAATGAGCCAATTGACATAAATGAAGAAAAATATACTCAAGGTGATAAGACACCAATAAAAGAGATACCAGTAAAGGTTGAATGCATGGATAGTAGTCAGAAAACTATATTCTCACCATCCACTCAGCCATCTACCTCATTGTTGTCAAGGTTAACTCCTGATTCAGCAAGTCTGGATGCATGGGGAGAAGAAGACCTAATCAAGATCAACGTTCTTGCTATGGAAAAAGAAAAGGAGAAACAAGTGATGAGGAACCCTCAATTTTTGGAAATAGTAAAAATATTGAATGACTTAGTGCCTGCTGATCAAAAAGTAGCCAAAGTCCAATCAGTTGAAGATGTGGACAACATTTTGACAAACTTCAAATTACACTTTACAAGTTTAGTAGACTTTGCTACTAAAATTGCAAAAGATGAATATAAGAAGGAGAGATTGAATGAATTGGTAAAGAATTTTACCTTAGACCTAAAATCCTTAAAGATTGGGCAATCCATTTTAAAAGATTTAGCAGCTAAAGGCAAGAAAGTTATAGCTAACTACATGGATAGAGTGAAGTTCACCTCTGAGCACATTAAAAAGGTAGAAGAGGGAGAGATCATGGTGGATATCATCAAAAAATCAGTTGAGACTTCCATGCAACACATGAACATATGCAATAATGTTTATCAAGGGCAGTTAGACAAGATTGAGAAGGCAAAATTGAAAATCAGCAAGATAAGAATAAGACAAACCCAGTTGAGAAATGCACTTGCGACATCTCTAGTAGTCCTTAATGAGAACATCAAACAAATTGATGACACTATGGTGACATATGATCAAGGTTCTTGCATGGATCTGATGAAAATGGAGAAACTAACATATAACCTATGCGCGCATGTACAAACTGTTGATGCAATGAAAGTATTTTGGCAGAAAGAGATCCAATCTCTTCAGATTGTGTACCATGAAGTTTACATGGAGTAGGTATGCAGAAAACTTACAAGTTTTTGTACACATTTTTCATTAATTTCAAAGGGGGAGTAATATAGAATGTGTATATATAGAGAAGTATATGTATATATCAATAAGATGTTATGATATACAGTCATTTTTTGTGTTAAGTCATTTTGAGTAACTTGGCCACATTCCTTTGTTGCCATAAATGAAAAAGGGGGAGATTGTTTGAAATTTATCTTCCTAAGGATGCGTTACTCATTTTGTGTTGTCATCATGGCAACAAAGTCATGTTTAGTTTCTGTCATGAAAGACAAAATGACTAAGTATGGAAAATAGGGTACACAGAGATACTCAGTGATCAGCACATCAGTGCACGTGCGAGAGATCGATTTAGCATATGTGCATTTAGATATATGTTTTATGACACATGTACATGCTAAATATAGACACACATAGTATGAAACAACAGTACGGAAAAGTTACGGGCAGATCAGTAGACCAGCAGTCCAAAAGACAAAGCATGAAAGTCGACTAGTGTTTTGATCAGAGTGAATTATTTTGTAATGTAATGGCTAAGCGCCTTTGGTTATATGTTTTTAATAATGTAATTAGCATTGTAGTAAACACACTTGAGCCAAATTTTTTGGAAGCGTTGTATATTTTGTTTTAGGGCCGACTAGTGTCTTGTATTGGGTCGTGCCTATTCAGATATGAACATATAAGTATGTAATGTAAAGTTATGTTACAAGCATCGATTATTATGCAAGAGGAAGATATTGAAGAATAGTAAGATGAAGTCAGTATATGATATAGCTCTTTAAGAGAGTAAGAGCATTCACGCATACACAGAACTGATCAGATAGCAGTGTCATCACAACAGTTCATTTTGATATAGTGTATATCATCTTTCAGAAGGTTGTAGCCTTCATCCTATTGGGCAGTGAGTCTAGGCAGTGAGCCATATACCTTTAACAAGGTTTTTTAAAAGACTCCTAATAGGATCAGACCTTTAACCAAGTCATTGTACTCATATTGTAAACACTACTTCTAACAGGGCAAAGGAACTTTAACAGGTTCATTATACCTAGTACAATATTTATGGGTACTAATTCCCACCAAGGTTTTCCTCTGATCAAGGTTTCCCCATAATCATATCATGTGTTATGAGTTCTTATGTTAAGATTCATTCAATGTATGTTTGATTTATGTTTAAGTTTCTGAAAAGTAATTAATAGAGAAACACTGATTCACCCCACCCCCCCTCTCAGTGTTTCTAACAGAAACATCCTAATCCTTATCAGATTAGTTGGATACAAGATGTGTCTAAGGTTAGGATAGAGGAGCAATGCCTTGTCAATTTTAATATTGGATCTTATCATGATGAGATAGTGTGTGATGTGGTACCTATGGATGCTTGTCATCAATTGCTTGGTATACCTTGGCAATATGAAAGACATGTTATGTTTGATGGTCGTGCAATTACTTATGTGGTAAGGTAGGGTGGATCTCAGCATAAACTAATACCTTTGCAGAAGGCAAGAGTTAAGGGATGTGGGGTTATAAAATGTTGTCTGAGTCACAGTTAAAAACATGAGGATTAGAGAGTTGATGAGCCTAATCATATGGATAAAATGCAGGAGATTTTGAATGGAAAAGAGAATGACATCTGTGAGGAACTTGTAGCTATTAAGAGACAAATTGCATTTATGATGAAGATAGTGTGGCAGATGATGACACTAGTGACACAAAGAGATGCAAATGATACTGAGTTAAGTGAGGATGTCATTCACCAAAATACTAATGGTATGAATAGTGCAGAGGATGGTTAAAGTTAGTTGTTGTCAGCTATCAATAGGAGAGATGAAAAAAGTACAGGGAAGATGAACTTGCCGAATGGGGTAGTGAACAAGGTGAAGATGACATGGGATAAAGGACAAGAGGAGATATGGGCTAAGAATAGATATGGCATACCTATTTTGACTCCCTTAAGATGTTCATGATTTCCTTTATGGGAATGTATTCTTTTACCTAGGGTTACTGATGCAGGAGTATCCTTGGATTCTTGGCTATCCTGTATCACAAAAAATATATTTTCTTTGGAGAGTACTTGGTGTGTTTTGCAAAAGTGTTACTCAGTTGAAGGAGTGTTGTTCCTTGGCTTCTTTGTTTCCCAAGGGGCTTAGAAACTAAAGAATTCAGAAACCCTGGTTCTCGGTAGAACCTGCTTGATGATGCCTGTGGTGCTCGGTCGTCATATTTTCTTGGTGATGCTTGGATTTCTCAGTATGTATTGGTTACTGGACCTCAGGAGTGTTGCCAACACTCAGCAGTTTGGTTTGGCTGACTTGTGTTCTTGTGGTTTTGGGTGGATGACTTGGTGCATTTAATATATGTAGTGTGGCATTTAATTTAGATCTATCATTGGGGATTATGGGGACCTAAATTTGGGTCATTGGTTTCTCCTATGTTTGTTTTTTGTGGCCATCCTATTGGTTTCCTCTTGTATTTAAGTAGTGTTATGTTATTATCTTAGGTATCAAATGAGATGGTGTGGGATTAGATAGGATGAGACCATATCTGAGGATCATAGTATTGGATCTGAGTTGTATGTTTTGGCAGAAGGTAAATGTCCTAATTCTTGCAGAAGATCTGTGCTAGATCTTGAATTTCATCTTTATAGTTAGTCATAACCGGGAAGGCCTTACAACTCACCATGTTGTAATAAATTGAATATTATTCCTATCTTTGTTATTGTTGTGTTCCACTATGTTGTTTTTGTTGTTGCTTTTGTTGGCCGCAATCGGGGTTTGGACCATCCTTTCTTGGATCATCCATCCTTGGCTACCGTCAGTCAGATAATACTACATCCTTATAAGACCCAATACAAAAATTCACCATGCATTGTTCCCTTACTTCCAGTACATGATCACCATGTAGCCAACCAATCCTTTAAGGACTTGGATGCCTAATTCTTCTCAAACCATTTTTTTACACCATCTCCTTAGAAACTAATTTTTCAGGACTACCACCATCCACTATCACCTTACAACACTTACCTCCAACCTTGCATCTAGTCCTAAATTAACTCTTCTATTGTTAATTTTTTTCCTCCTTATTCACCATCAACCTTCGGAGCATAAGAGCTTCTCAAGTTTTAGGAGCATTATTAGATTCACTAGCAGATGGTCTACATTCTTCATTCACATAAGAAAATATCTTGTATTCCTTACACTAAAAATCTTTGTGACATAAGCCACATTTACAAAAATTACCTTTAAACTCTTTAGCACCATTACCTCCCTTAGGTGTAACCGATTTAGCTTCTACCTTAGCCACTTGCTTGCCCTTATCAACACCAACAACTTGATTCTCCCTTCCTCTAGGGTTATTTTATTGATTCCCTCTCCACTTATCTTCTTCCTTTAGGGAATACTGATAATCCTCCTCAACTGATCAAATAATCAACATACTAATCTCATCTTTAATATTAAACCTCAAACCATTAACATACCTAGCCACCTTCTCCTTGGAAACCTCTCTGTGACCAGATCTAATGGTTACCTTGTAAAATTATTTAGTGTAATCCTTCACACTCAAATCCTTCTACTTTAGATTATGCAACCTTCTGAACAACTCCAATTTATAGTCCTTGGGTATGAATTTAGCCTTCAACTTTGCAACCATTAGCATCCACCAAGTGATCTTCATTTTGCCTTCTTCCTCTCTATCCTTCTGCAATTATTTCCACCACAAATTTGCATGTCCTTTCAACTTTCTTTGCATCAACCTCTCTCTCCAAGGCTCTTTGATGTCTTCTAACTCAAATGAATTTTCCAAATCACCTATCCAATCAATCAGGTCCTCTTCATTAAATGTACCTGAGAAGGTAGATACATCCAACCTTTAACCAACACCTAGCCTATCTATAGGTCTCACCATTTAGTCAAATCCATCACTCCCAATAGATCTAGCAACATATATAGCTCCAAATCCCTCTGCAACCTCCTCAAATTCATCATTAGATCAATGATTCATGTACAATCCAAAAAAAAGAGTCTTGATCCCGTCCATGACCTTATTTCTCAAACCGGTCATTTCATTCCTAATCTCATCTCATAGATCTTCTTTTATCTGCTCCATCAAACTAGGGTTCATTCTTGGTGGCATGTTTCCAGTTATTGGGTGTAACTGCCTCCAGTCAATGATCTGATTCACCAAAGATTATATCTGAGCCCTTGCAAAACCCTAGTCCTCAAGAAAAATCCAACCAACAGAAAAAAATAATCTTCCCTTCCACCTTGTGAAATTCCTTTGTTGATGGGAGTCAGATCTGATCTTTTCCACCTCCCAACAATTCCATAGGAATGCCACAAGTTTAGAACCTCAGATCGAAGCTACTGTAATATCCAAACCTTTTCTATGATACCATCTAACATATTCAAGGTAGGAGAATCCCCAAAGGATATTTCCAAACCTCATAGAAAGAGTCAAAATAGTGGAAAAAAATAAGAGACAACAAGAACAACAATATTTGTATCCAAACAACAACTATATTCATCATAATTTCTTTATACATGCTGAGCTGTAAGGGCTTCCCCATTACAACCATATACAAAGAAAAACCCAACTTATATCTACACCCAGATCTTCCCAAGCCTTCAGGATACCAATTCTCTAGCCATACCTCCTCAATAGATTTTTTCCCCCCTAGAATAAATTGACACCTTAAATTTATACATAGTCACCAAAAGGTTGGCCTAACAAATAATTACATATCCCAAGACAAACATGTTAGACTAGGTCGCCCTAAATCCCCAATAAATACCACATTTAATTATTTCACAAGGACCTATCCATCAACCAAGTCTCCCACACATACATCCTTTTAGAAAATCATGCCATTCAGCCCCAACAATTGGAAACACAGTTTGCAACCTCTAACAATTAACTGGTAAACCCAACTGAACCAGTGTCTTGAAGAATAAAATAAAACTGAAAGAGAATCAAAAGGATGTCAAAAAACATGCCACCTCAAGAAGGACAATCACAAAATTTGATTCCATGAACTGTAATGAACAAAGTCTTTTCATCGCTCGTGCCAAACACCTCCATGGATAAGCTGATCACAGAATCTCTAAAAATTGCTCGGAACCACAAACTTCTTCTCAAACCTAGTCACAAAATCAATCATAACTCAAGTGTGGTAAATCCAAATGATTTTTGATAATAGGAAACACTTCACAATGACCCCATGAACACCTTATCACGGTCACAACCTTTGAAGATCCAAAGAACTCCACTGAGACAACAATCACCCAATCGGTGACTAGAAAACAAAACACCATTGGCAACAAAAGTCCACCAGTAAACAAAAGTTTTTGGATGATGCAAGATTACCAAGGACCCAAGATGCTCCTCATGCATCAAAATAATATGGGGATTTCCATCCAATAATCCATCTAAAGAAGAGCTTCATAACCCTTATTGTAGATCCAAAAGGCCCCTTTTAACCAACTAAGCCTCTATTTTTAGAGTTTTACAAATGATATAGCTCCTTCCCTCTAAAGGATATAAAACAACATCCCAATAGTCAATGATAGGTAAATACTTATGTGTGGTAAAGCAATCCCAAAGCTGATTTTGAATGGTAAACCAACGCCATTAAAATTTGTCTATAAGAGCCCTCCCATTCAAGATAGTAGAACAAATACTAAGACCCCCTCCTTATTTGGTTGACACATAGAGTCCCACTTAATTAAGCTCCACTTTGAATTATGCAAATTACTACTGTATAGAAACTAGGATGACAGGGCATCAAAATCCTTAAGAAAATACGTAGGGTTCACTTGAACCAAACTTATACAAATAGGAAGATACTAAATCATCAATTCAAAAAAGGTCATTCGAGCAGTAGAAGAAAGCTACTAATGACTCTATTTGTTTAGTTTTTTATGCAACTTATCAACCAATTCATGCCAGAATAGCCTAGGTTTCCTACCAACAATAAGAGGAATGACCAAATAAAGTAGGGGGATAGATCCAATTTGAAACCTCAAGATATTATTAATCCTCCTTCAAATAGATTCTAGAGTATTGAAAAAATAGATTGAGGATTTATCCTCATTGACTTTCTAACCCAAAGAAGCTAAATAAATATCTATCATTCACTTGAAGGAATAAATTTCATGTAGATAAGAAATCCCCATAAGAGTAGCATCATCCAAAAAATAGAGATGATAAATCTTAGGTAACCCATGACTCCAAATCCATCCATGAATCAGGTCCTAGGAAACTTGAGACTTAATAAATATGTCAAGGATTTCAGCCATAATAATAAACAAATAGGGTGAAAGAGGACCCCTTGGAAAAGACCCCTAGAGGATCCAAATAAATTAGAACACTCCTGATTGATAATAATGGAGAAGTATGATGAAGTAACAAAACAAATAATAAAACTAATCCACTCAGGACTAAAGCTTTAGTCATGTCTAGTTTGATGAACATTAATTTCTCCTTGGAAACTATTATAGAGTGAATGAATTCAAAGGAAACTACCACCCCATCATGAATCATTCTCCCTACCACAAAACCCCATTTCGCTTTTGAGATTAGGGTGGGAAGTAAGGGTTTGATCCCCTCAACAATTAACTTAGTAATAATTTTGTAGACCATATTACATAGAGAAATAGGCCAAAGAAAATCCAACTAATTAGCACCTTCCTTTATAGGAATAAGAATATGGAAAGTAGACTTCAAGGCCCTCAACATCTATTTTCTCTTATATGGTTCACAAACTATTTGTAAAAAATCCAAACTAATAATATCCTATAATTCTTCAAAAAAATCTACTGTAAACCTGCCAGGGCTTGGAGATTTAACCTTATGCATCCCAAAATAAATTCCTCCAATTTAGACATAGATATTAGATACACGGGTAATCATTAATAACATTGGTGACTAGATAAGGAAAGCAAGAAAAGAGTCATATTATCCTCATTCTCAATAAGAGGCGAGTCATCAGAAAATAGAGCAGAATAGTACCAGGTAGCCTCGCGAGAAAGAGCTTGTAGAGATGACAACTAAATTCCTTCTAAATTCACCTAAGAGGATATGTGACTCTAGTTCTGACGAACTTGCATTGATTTATGAAAAAAATAATTATTCTTATCTCCCTCCTGAAGCCAGTTAACCCTAGCCTTCTAATTCCAAAAAATCTCCTCCCTAAATTCCCATTCATCCAATTCACTAACAACTTGGGATTCTGATCTGCCCAAATCCTCTAAAAAAACCAAGATCCTATATTTGATGAGTGATAACATCTAGGCATGCTTTAACCTTCCTCTTCATATCATAAATGTTACAAAAGAAAAATGTCCTATTCCATTTCTTAAGTTTCCATTTAACAAATGTCAATTTCTTGACAAAAGAATACATAGCAATGTCGTAGGAAGGGCCACCATTTCTCCACCACTGGACCATTAAATCATGTTGGGAAGAGTCCCAAAGCCACATCAAAGAAACCTTCATCTTATAATTATTAACTATTTTTTGAAATCTTTTTGATAGATTGTTAGAGAATATTGCATAGTTTTTCACCTATATTTTTTAATAAAACTCTAATAAAATATTATTTTAATCAATTACCAATCATCAAAGTGGCTAGAACATACACAATATATCACTATATTTGAATCCTCTAACAATAATTGAAATAATCATCTTTTTTACATTCTATAATAATTTGTCACAATCTATTTTAAAATTGGAATGAGTGGATAAAAAATTATATTAAACATACAATAGATCCATTTGTAGTATATTGAATGCGTTAGTATCAAATAGAAGGTTAAAACCTTTATTTATTCATATATTGTTAAAAAATATATGGTTAGAATGACAAGAACTTGTTCAACATTGTAATAATGTTTCTACAAATTGTTATTTTGAAATACAAAATAATAATGTTTCTACAAATTCTTGTTTTGAAATACAAAATATTTATCATGTTAGAAGGTTAATATGTTTATTTTCTATTCAAAACATAAATTTTGTAATCTTCTTCATGGCTATATTTCATAGACTTAATTTAAAGTCAATTTTAACCCAAAAATGTGCTATTTGTAAATGTGTTATATTGTGATCACACTAGCTTTAAAAAGTTCCAACAATCATTTGACAACATATTTGTTTGGATTTTAGTCTGTCTTTATATTTTAGCATTCTACACATTTGTAAAAATTGCTACAATTTATTTTAATATTTGGTGGGGTTCTTCATCCTCCATTGATAATTTGATTCTATATTTTTTTGAGACACTAATTATTATCAAATAGACAAAAAAACTATACCCAGGTTGTAATAAAAATATGTCATTCCAACATAACACGAAAATGCTCATAGTAAGTATTATCAATGCACTATAATGAAGAAAGGTGTGTAGAATATACTTTTTATACTAATTTTAAGGGGAAGGCTATACAAATAAATTTTAAAAATGAGAATAGAGCTTGAAGTTTTTTTCAATTTTTTATACCCTTAGTAAAAAGGATATAATTAGAGAAAGGTAGTGTTCTCGTCCCCTTCTTTCAACAACTAAAATCTATGGTTTTGCTTCTAAAAAATATCTTTCTTTCTCAAAAAAATCCTTCTACAAACTTTTAGTTAGATATCCTCATCAATGTCTCCTTGGGCCATTCTTATCTAGATTTTAGTTGGTTTAACAGACAAGCCTTAGAGTTTTTAAGACATTATCAAAGTTAAACTTGTTCGATCATGTAACCTTCCTTTTAATAATAGTGAGCTTTAAATCCATTCCATACATAGCATAGTGATGAATAGGGGCTTACCATGCTAGAAGTAGGGGGTTGTGACAAGAGATAGTTATCAATAAAGTAGAAAAATCAGAGATACTAATTATGTCCTCGTTAGAAGTGATTGGAATATATCTATCTTATCTTGACTAATGTGATAATATTTCCTCTTGTTGATCCAAGTAAAAATTTATTCACTTATATTTATATTCATTGGCCTAATAGAATTCATAAGATCAACAAGATCATCCATGTAGTTAGAGTGATTTATTAATCCATCATTTTTTATTTCTAAGAAAAATTGGCATATTTAAATCATCTATCATCATCCCAAAATTATCTTATTAGCCAAAATATGAGAAGTCACCTCATCCCATGGCTCTATCCTTTCATTCTTCAAATTAGGGGTATACATATTAATAATGATCCATGTTATAGTAGGTGAAGAGAATCTCACTTCTACACTAAATTTAGAATATGATATATAAGCTCTAGAAAAATTACTCAAGTACTACATTATAACACTACCCCCAATTAGCCTCACTAATATAAAAATCAGCATTGGAACATAGAAATTTAGCAATTTCTCAAAAGTTATTTACTTTTTTTTATAGGCAAAAGGCTGAAGCTGAATAACCTTATTAATAATGATAAACCTATTTACAATCTTGCTCACTTGGGGCACCAGTAGGAAAGAGCTGGGTGGAGAAAACCTTCAATCTTGCCCAAAAAAATGAAAAGATTCATAGTTACAATATCTTACAAGCTTTCAATTTTACATATGGGGTATCGCAAGAGAAATTTACAAACCACCCACTATGGGTAATGGAATTTATTCATATTTCAATATGTTATAAGATGATACAATATAATGCTGATGCAGGAGCATCCTAGGATTCTTGGAAAACCTGTATCAAATAGAAATATGTTCGCTTTTGGAGTTTTTTAGCTTAGAGGAGTACTCAGTTGCTCGGTTTCCTGTTAATTAGTGGTTGGTCAGCTTGGTGACTAAGCTCGGTGGTGTTTTTCACGGTAGTAGTTGTTCGATACTCAGTCGTTGTTGGTGACTCGATTACTATGGTGGCTCAGTGCTCAGTCTCACCGATGAGTTTTAGTGTATAATGCTCGGTAGTTTCACCGAGTAGGATTTTGTTGCTTGGTGGTCTGTTTCATTGATCGGGTTTACTTTGTTAGATTTGTAGGCTGACTTGCTGGACAACTCTTGCATTTAATTTGGATCATAGCATTAATAGTGGGTCTCTCTTTGGGGATTACATGGACCTAAATCTGGGTCGGGGGTTTCTCCAATGTTTAATTATTGTAGGCTGACCTATTGGTTTCATGTTGCATTATAGTTGTATTCTTTTCATAGTTTAGGGCATCAGATTTGAGAGAGGATATGAGTGTTGGATCGGGGAAGTAGAGTAAAGAGTTGTATGTCTTGGCATAAGGTAAATGACCTGATTCTTATAGAATATTTGTAGTAGGTCTTGAGTTGTATCTTTTTATTTAGCCATATTCAAGAAGGCCTTACATCCTGACATGTTGGATGTAATTGATTATCTATGATAATAGAAAGCTGAATGTTGATTATATTTCTATGTATTTGGTGTTTTCCATTGTTATGGTTGTTCATTGCAAATTTGGACAATCCTTCATTACATTCTCCATCCTTGACTGCATTAGGTGGTATCAGAGTTGAGTTTCAATAGCTGGAGAAGGAGTTAGATTTCCAATTGCTAGATATTTTTGGAGAAAAGATGCCTCTGAAGAAAAATCATGAGATCATAGAGGAAGAACCTATGGAGGAGTTCAATCTTGAATATTTTTGAACTTTGTAGAAGCAAGTGCAAGATCTGCAAGAGGAGTTGCAAAGAAATAATGTGTCTAGAGAACACCAAGATAATGGTGAAGAGTCTGAAGAAGAATACCATTTTGAATAAGCTATAGAAGATGTCAAAGATCTAGAGGAGGGTATATTTTTGAGAAATATGTCTAAAAATGGGAAAAAACCCTAAGATCAAAGTTTCTACATTTTCTAGAAGCCTTAGACCAGAAGAGTTGATCAATTGGATTAATGAGATGGATCTATACTTTGAGTATGAAGAAGTGGAAGATCCTGATAGAGTTTGATTTGAAAAGACAAAGTTAAAAGGTCATGCAAATATATGGTGGAGAGAAGTTCAATTGGAAAGAAGACAGGGAGATAAAGACAAGATCTTTAGATGGAACTAAATGGTTGAAAATTTGAATAAGAAATTCATTCCGGTGGATTATGAATTGGAGATGTTCAAGAAAATACAAGGTTTGATGCAGGAAAAAAAATTAGTGCAAGAGTATACCGAGGATTTTTATAGGATCCTAGTTAGGAATGGACATTGGAAGCTGAAAAGGAGAAAGTTGCTAGGTATATCTATGGCTTGAGACCTAGTATTCAGGAAGAGTTACTTACTGTTTGGATGACAACAATAGGAGATCCTTATCAGATGGTATTGAAGATTGAGGAGAAGCTAAACAAGAAGTTTGAGAGTAGACTAAATAACAAAAACTGAGGTAGTAAGACTGATGACACAAGTGTTGAGGGTAAGGTGGTGGAGAATCCTTAGCAGACCAAGGTAGGAACTAGCAGTAGTAAGACCACTAAGGATTACAATCGTTGGTATGGAAGAAGAGGAAGAATTGATTTCATCGATACTTACTTTTAGCGTGGTGAAAAGGGACATAAGGCCTTGTCATGTCCTAAAAATAAGTTCACCCTGACTACTGAGAAAAGTTCAGTGAATGCTACAAAAGAAGGTGAAGTTATGATCACTAGAAGAGTGGTTGCGTGTATTAATGAACTGGTGCAGAGAAGAAATTTGTTTAGGACCATATGTAAGTGCAAGGATAAGGTATGTAATGTCATAATTGATGGTGGCAGTTCTAAGAAATTTTATTTGGAATAAATGGCTAGTAAGTTGAATTTGGGAAGGAGGAAACATCATAATCCTTATCAGATTAGTTGTATACAAGATGTGTCTAAGGTTAGGGTTGAGGAGAAATGTCTTTTTAATTTTAAGATTGGATCTTATTATGATGAGATATTATGTGATTTGTTTCCAATGGATGCTTGTCACCTAATTCTTGGTAGACCTTGGCAATATGATAGACGTGTTATGTTTGATGGTCATGCAAACACCTATTTTGTAAGGCAAGGCAGATCCAAGCATAAACTGATACCTTTGCAGGGATCAGGGACTAAGGGATATGGAGTTATCAGATGTTGTCTGAATGATAGTGACAAACATGAGGATAAGAGAGTTGATGAACCTATTCCTATGGATAGCATGTAGGAGTATTTGAAGGGAAAAGAGAATGACATCTCTGAGGAACTTGTAGAGATTAAGAAATACGTGGCATTTTTTACTAAGGTGGTGCAACAGATGTTGACACTATTGACACAAAGAGATATAGATGACACCTAGTTTCTTAGTAGCTTGAATGAAAATGTGGTTCACTGAAATAATGATGGTATCAAAAGTGCAGAGGGTGGTTGGTATCAGCTACTATCAGTGGCACACATGAGATATGAGAAAGGTGCGGAGCATATGAACTTGTCGACGGAGACAATGGAAAGAGTGAAGACAACATGGAATTAAGGGCAAGAGGAGATATGGGTGAAGAAAAAGTATGGAATACCTATTCTGATTCACTTCATATGTTGATGATTTCCTTTATGAGAACATATTATTTACCAAGAGTGTCTGATGCAAGAGCATCCTAGGATTCTTGGCAATCCTGTATCAAACAAAAATATGTTTTCTTTTGGATTTTGGTAGCTTAGAGGAGTCCTTGGTTGAGTACTCAGTTTCTCGGTTTACTATTGATTGTTGGTTGGTCAACTCAGTGACTAAGCTTGGTCGTGTTTTTCTTGGTAGTAGTTGTTTGGTACTCGGTTTCTATTGGTGACCCAGTTACTATGGTGGCTCGGTGCTCGGTGTCACTGACAGGTTTCATAGTCTATTTGTTGGAATTTTCACCAAGTAGGTTTCTATTTCTTAGTGGTTTGTTTCACTGACCAGGTTTAATTTGTTAGATTTGTAGGTCGACTTGTTGGCTGACTCTTGCATTTAATTTGCATCATGACATTAATGGTGGATCTCTCTTTGGGGATTGTGTGGACCTAAATCTGGGTCATGGGTTTCTCTAATATTTGATTATTGTAGGTCGGCCTATTGCTTTCCTTTTGTATTTTAAGTTGTATCTTGTTCTTAGTTTAGGGCATCGGATTTGAGAGGGGATCTGAGTGTTGGATCAGAGAAGAGGGTAAAGAGTTCTATGTCTTGGCAGAAGGTAATTAGCCTGATGATTGTAGAAGATCTGTAGTAGATCTTGAGTTGCATCTTTGTATTTGGCCATAACTGGGAAGACCTTACAGCCTGACATGTTGGATGTAATTGATTATCTATGATAATAGAAAGCTAAATGTTGATTATATTTTTGTTATTTGGTTTTTTCCGTTGTTATGGTTGTTGGATGCAAGTTTGGATAGTCCTTCATTGGATTCTCCATCCTTTACTGCATCAAATGCCTTATTGTTTTAGAAAGGTCTTGAATATCTTCTTCCTAAATATTCTTCCCCATTTTTGATAATATTATTGGTTCTTCGTATAGTATGAATCCTCTGAGAGCCTCAAATTTACATTTGTCATAGCCATAAATTCTCTCACCAAATATATTAGAACATACAAGTTAAGATTAATTTTACTTGTGAAAAATAATGATACTAATAATTCCATTATAAGGAGAGGGAAACATTTCGAAGACTGCACCAAACCATCTCCAAACATAAAGATCATACACCTTACCAAGGCTTACCCTATTTTCTCTATAATCTTTAAAACTAAGCCCATAATATCTAACTTTAGATCATCTAGAACTACATATACTCATAAATGAATAAAACCATTTTTTATCTAATGAACTATAAGTAAAGATACATATTTTCTGAACATAGTTGTCAAATGCATATTAACAACCAAGTTACCTCAATAAGAAGTGATCAAGGATCAACTAGATATATCAAGAGAGCATTCTTATTAAAAATAAAAGGACCATGAGGTGGATCCCATATAGAACAGACTAAGGAAAATATGAGAAAGTGATAATAAGGAAGTAAAGGGTGTCATTAATAACTCCTAAAAAATATAGAAAACTACCTTATTAACATATGTATTATGTTATTAATGATAAATCATCTATTAAGTCATGGTCTTTCAATATATATACACACACACACACACACACACACACACACACACACACACACACATATATATATATGTGTGTGTGTGTGTGTGTGTATA
>MU226592.1:484619-520566 GCA_018584345.1 Thuja plicata | reverse complement strand
CAATTCCACTTAAAGCATGCAACAAAAACTCAACTTTATAATTCCAAAGCAAAGTGTTAAATTGAAAATGCATGAGATATTATTTCAATTAAATAAATCAATTAACCATGCAACTTAAGATGATATTTAATAATTCAACTATGCACAATTAATTGAATTTAATATTTATTAAATCTCAATTATTTTAATCAAGACTTAATAATTAAATCAATTAATTAAGTATGGGCATTTAATTAATATTTAATTATTAAATAGCCATATATTTTATATATCAATGTTTTAACCCTATTATAGGTGCAATAATCAACATTAATATTTACCATGAAAATTCATTAAATAAATCAAGCTAAAAGCATCATCCAAACACCTGAAACTCATCTAAACAGATAATTGACTAGAATACACAATCAACTGAAACAGAACCACAAACACACAAATAGGCTCACAAATCCACATCACTTGACAGATTCAAACAGTAGGAAGGTCAATCAGATTCTTTGTCCATCAATAGGACAAAATAAGGGTTAGGGTATGGATTTGGACCTGAATACTATCTCCCCTCTTACCATTGAGATATTGCGATAGGGCACACTCACTCCTGCCAATTCAGGGAAGACGTAGCCTGGTACCTGCAAACCTGTCATCACCAAGATGAGCATACATGCATATAACATAGCAAACAATGGTTGAGACTAGTTTATCATTTGGATCTCACCAAAGCAAGTAACTACGACTCTGTCCCATACCATATCAAGCACATCAAATAGTAATACAAAACATACAAATGATCCATGTGCATATAACTCTAGGGTCAGTATTTTCAGAAAACCATAATCAAAATGACATCCTAACATATACATCAACATCATGAAATAACCATAAATCATATGCAAATAGGGGATACAACACTCTAAGCAATGAATCAATAACATACTGAAATGTGATACATAAATATCCTCTAAACCATCTGAAATAAACCACACATACATGAAAAACCCTAAAAGAGTTCGGAAACCAAAACTAAAAAGAAAACCAAGAGGTGGGTATTACACTTCTGTGCTGGTTCAGGACCCAGATTGGGCCTCTCCGGGCACCTCCTACCGCACCTGGCATATTTTCCATTGGTTATGACCCCTAGGTCAAGGTTGACCTCGACCCTGACCTAGGTCAGGGTTGACCTGGACCTTGACCAGGGTCCCCCTTTCAAAATAGGGAGCTTGTCGGCTGCCGGGGGTCATCAAAAATTTAGTTTTCCCACTTCCGGGTCGGCTATTTTGGGTTCCAAAGTGTTGATTCCTAAATTGTATTTAATATAGGTCCTCTCCTAGGGGTAAAGGCCTTAATGGGAATTTAATACTCCTATGTAGGCCTCCTTAGAATATTGTGCCCTAATTTCATATAAAAGGAAGTCTCTCCCTCTCATTTTCTCTAAGTCTTCTAAGTGCAAAAAAGGCTCTAATCAAGATTTTGTTAAGCAAAAAGTTGAAGAATCCATCTCCAAGCTCTCAAGATGTTCAATTATTCCTCTCAAGCATTCAAGTTCTCCATGGAAGATCAAGTATTCAAGCTTTCAAGCCTTTGAAGGGATTAGGTGCAAACATTCAAGATTCATCATTCAAATCCTAGATCTAGCCATCATGGTGGTGTGATCTTCCTTCAAGATCCTTTGTGCATCCTCAAGACTTTTTCATCATCTCTTCAAAGTGGATTTAAAGCATACAATAATGGAGGTTTATGGTTCTCATTGAGTTCATGCTTTCATACTTACATACATGCATACATTTGAATTTCAATTACATACCTATTGAATATCATAGCTTCATTGTTAGATTCAATTCTACTACTTGTTAGCATTCTGTACTTTATTGATTTCAAGGTTAATTCCTAAATCAAGGTTTGACTAAGGAAAAACCCTCTCCCACAATAAATAATCTCCTTTTTCTTGTAGGTACAGGTTTAAAACAAGTTATTTGAGGCCAAATCTGGATAGTCTTTTCGGCTTTCTTTTAGACGGCGCGAACAGATTTTCTTTCGGACCTATGTAGGTCAGGGTCAGCATTATTGGTTCAAGGTTGACATTTGTGGGTCAAGGTAGACCTTTTTCATAAGATGACATTAGAATGGAAAATGATTTATGGGTTTTGTTCGTCTCTGCATTCCGGTTTGGGATCAACTGTCAGTTTTTCCAGAAACTCAATACAAACCTCAGAAAATAGCATTCTTTGATCTGTAATATTTCAAGGTTAGTGAATTTATCCTACCTCTTCAATTATTTTCATACTTCATTTCTATACATATAATTAACAGAGCTTAAGGTATCTCTCTTCTTGTTCTCCTTTCCAAATAGTTGATTCATTTGTGCATTTGCCCTTCCTTTGGGTGGATTAATTTGGATCTTCCATTTGTGCATTTGGGAACAAAAGAGGAACATCTTATTTTCTCCCTAATCACAATATACAATCAATCAATACAATTCAATTAATATTAATACAATCTAGGCAACTCAAAGGGCACTTTACACATTTCCTATTTCAAACATTACATTTCAAGATAATCAATAATCTATCAAACCCTTCTTACTTAACACATTATACATTTTTAATAAGCATATCTCTATTTCAATCCTCCCATTACATTTTAGGTAAGAAAGACATTAAGACCCCACTTTCTTACCTTACATTTTGGTGACATTCCATTTCATATGTCACAATTATTAGCTGAAATTTTTTTAGATGACATCATATTTAGTGGACAAGAAGTGTTATGTCAAAAATTTGCAACAGAGATGCAAACTGAGTTTGAGATGTCTATGGTTGGTGAAATAAAATTCTTTGTTGGTTTACAAATCTATCAAATGAAGAATGGTATCTATATCACTCAATCTAAATATATCAAAGAGATACTGAAATTTTTTGGAATGGAAGAATCCAAACTAGTGAGTACACCCATGGCTACTGGACAGAAGCTGATAAAAGATGATGACACAAAAGAAGTGAACCAAAAACTCTACAGATCAATGATTGGAAAAATATAGTATGTTGTACATAGTAGACCTGATATTTCCCTAGCTATTGGAATTTTTGCAAGGTTTTCTACTAATCCCAAGGAAACTCACATGATGGCAGTAAAATGGATTCTAAGGTATTTGAAAGGAACTGATGACTATGGTCTATACTACAAAAAGAATGACAAGTTTGAACTCAGAGTTTACACTGACTCTGACTGGGCTGGAAATGTTGATGACAGGAAAAGCACTACTAGTGGAGCATTTCTTTTAGGAAAGAGATTGATCTCCTGGACAAGCAAGAAATATAACTGCACCTCACAATCTACAGCTGAAGCTGAGTATGTGGCAGCAGAAGTTAACTGTTCTAACATTGTGTGGTTGAAGATACTACTGAAAGGTATGAAGGAAGAAATCTTTGACCTAGTTGTCATATATTGTGATAACACGAGTGCTATTAATATTTCTAAAAATCTTGTTATGCACTCAAAGAAAAAGCATATAGCTATCAAGTACCATTACTTGAGGGAGCTAGTTCAGAATAAATTAGTGAGACTGGATTATGTGAACACTAAAGAACAATTAGTAGACATATTCACAAAACCACTACCCAAGGATGCTCATGAGTATCTATGAGGTAAATTGGGGGTGATTCCCCTAACTAAAGCTAATTAAGTTCGGTATGGTACTGTTGCATCAAATATTATATTCAGAATATTTGACACATTGATGCATAATTAGTCACACTTTAGGATGCTGGCTAAAGTTGTGAAGATGAACAAGGACAGAAAATAAAAATCAGTCATAATCAAGATGATAGGATCAACATGATACTGAAGATCTACATGATAATGATATCGAAGTCTTTGGCATTGTTGTCAAAGAGGGAGAGATTACCTATAAAGAGGGAGAGATTGTAGAGAAGGAAAGATTACAAAGAGCCAGAAGTTATTACAAAGAGGCAGAAGTTACTATTGAAAACATGAAAGTGATTATCTACTCAGAGGGAGTCTACAAATGCTTAGACACAGATGATTACAGTGTGATTATAAACACAAAGGGAGAAATTTTTTATAGATAAGAATCAGAATGAAGGTAAAGACATTAATGAAGATTCATTCATATCAAGGAACACAGGTGAATTTTTTGGATTGGTTGGTAACTATGCTTGTTAAATCATTGTTTTAATATTTTGTGTTGCCATAAATGCCAAAGAGGGAGATTGTTGGAAAGTGACAATGCAAGAAATTGTTATTTTTTAATTGATGTAAAACCTTTACTAGTGAGACTATTGTTGATGAAGAAGATTTAACAAGAAGACCAAGTGTATGGTTGAGTTAAGGCAAATAAAAGGGTACTTGATCAGTTGGCACTCTGGCAAAGTAATTAGTTTCTTATCTTTCAAAGACAGTTTTTCTAGTTGTTCTGTACTGAGCAAAGTTGCTTGTGTCGAGCAAAGCTACTTGTGCTGAGCAAAGTTGTTCATGACGAGCAAAGTTGTTCAATGTCGAGCACCATTGAAATTGCCGAGTGGAAATAGTGATGTTGGCTGACTTACAGTAATTGGATTAATGATGAGATTTGAGATCTCTAGCTGACTAAGTTAATTTTATTGGGATATGTAATGTTAATTAAAGATTGATCCACGTCATTTAATGTATGGGTAACCATAATTAATGCATGGTTTCAAGATTTAATTAGAGGCTACTTTGGAGAATTAAATGTAATGCAAAGATGGAATGATCCATTGGATCTGACCTAACCTAAGATCTACGATCTTGTTTAAGCGACAAAAGATTTATCTGACCTAAACAGAGAGGTATATGATAATCTCAAGGGGTTATTCATTTAGTATGCAAGAGGTGTGCTGTTGAATGTGAAGTGGATGTGTATGCAAGAGGTTCGCATAGTTGATTTACTATTTGGCATGATCTAGCAGAAAAGGTTGAATACAAAAGTAGAGAGTTGCATGTGTGATTGCTTGATGGATTTCCAAGCAGATCAGAAGGTTGAAATGACAATGCAGGCTATCTAGTAAGTTAACATCAGAGTTGCAATTAGATTTGAATTGCAAAGTAAGTTGTATGTATCAGATCACAACTGTTGATTACTTTCTAACCATTATATCAGTTAAAATGCTTTAACAAGGTTGACCTAACAGTCATTTGTATAAATCCTCTAACAAGGTGACATTCAGGTGGAATTTTCTAAGTCCTCTAACAAGGCCACTTCTGACAGGGTGATTAAATCCTTTAAATAGGTCACACCTAGCAGTGTGTTATTGTAACCTTTAACAGGGTTGGCTCCTCACAGAGCTCACTTCAGAAGAGTGAAAACTTGGTAGCATGTTACTGGTGGTTTTTCCCATATTGCGTTTCCATGTTAAATACTTGTGTCAACTTGTGTGAATGCTTATGGTTTGTTTTACTGTTATGTTTCTACAAGCTAATTTCAATTGACAATCAACTGCATGATTAAGTTGTTGACATATGCTACTGCTGCCCAGTAGATCTAAAATATAGAAAGTTTTATTTGCTACATCTAGACCTGAGGATAACTGATTCACCCCTCCCCTCTCAGTTATTCTAAATTCATTCTAACAATACATACATACATACATACATATATATATATACATATATGTATATACATATATATACATATATATATATATGTATATGTATATGTATATGTATATGTATATGTATATGTATATATATGTATATACATATATGTATATATATATATTTATGTATATATATATAGATATATGTATATATATACATATATCTATATATATACATATATACATATATATATATAGATATATGTATATACATATATATATAGATATATGTATATACATATATATATATATATATATATGTATATATATGTATATGTATTTTTGTATATATATGTATATACATACATACATAATATATGTGTGTGTATAAACACATATACATATACACATATAATGAATAGGAAGAAAATGGAGGGACCACAAGCAAAATAGACAATAAAATAGAAAGGAAAGGGACAAAAACAAGGAGGGAAGAAATAGGGGAGGATCCGACCAGAGCAAAAACTAATTAAAAAAGGAGATATCCCGATGGGAAGAAGGATACCAAAGAAAAAAGACAAACAAAAAATAAGCTAGAGATCATAAGGATGGTCAAAGTCTAAAGGAGATTAATGGGTAAAGGAGGTTCATCTGAATCACTAATAATTACATTGTTAATAATCAACTCTTTAGCCTCACCCTATATAGCTTTCTAGTTTCTAGTTGGACTAAGAATGAACTACTCTTACCTATGTGCCTACTCTCATTCAGTGTGTTAGATCATTGCAGTTAGTGGCCTATACTCTCAATGAACTGTCTATCAGCCCCCAAATTAGCAAGCCTACTTTCTTCCAGATTCCCTTCCCTATAGATATGATTGATCTTAAATTATCTAAAGTAATTTAATAGCTCCATGGATATTCCTAATCTAGGATTTATCTTCCAATTTGGGGTTTGGTTAGTCCTAATTGTGCTTATGATAATATTAGAATCTCCCTCAATTTCTATTTTTTAATCTCCAAATCCTTGAAAAATAATAATCTTTCAATAAGTGCATCCATTTTTGCAATGTTATTTTTAGTTCTACCTATAGGTCTTGCCATCCTTACATATAAATTCCCATCCCAATGGTGAAAAACACATCCAATTCTTGTAATGTCTGGATTACCTCTGGAGGCCCTATCAAAGTTGAGTTTAAACCATCCCTAATGTAGGGGAACCCATCTACACTGTTCTTTGTCTGGTTTACTATTTTTCCTACCTTTACCAAATTGAGGGGGTATTTTTAAAACATAACAATCTATTATGATTATACTATCCCAATAAGTAAATTTACTATCTATTTGACCTCTACTCTCAAGCCTAATGTTTATTGTTTGTACAATAACTGGTTTGATCTTATTGAGAAGGTTATCCTTATCCATCTTTTTCTCTTGAAACAATCTCCTTTTTATTTCTTTCCAAAACTCCCGAGCTAGTAAGGATGAAGAAAATTTCCAAATGACATTGTATAAGCTATACCTATAGATCATTGGCTATCCTTTTAAAGTATCTAATAGATTATTCACAAACATGGACTTCCAGTTTAACTTCTTGCATAAACATTTCTAGCATTTCAAAGAGTATGGGAAATTGAGTAATACGTGATATACCATTTATTCATGTGATTCATAAAGAGGGCATCTTGATGGACCCTCAAAACTAATTTTCCTAAATAATTGTATAGTCATAATTCTATTTTGTAAGATATCCCATAAAAACATCCTTTCCTTTGGTAATTAATACTTATCCCAGCATAAATTAAGGGGGAGATCTGGTTTCTACCATTATAGGTTGGTTGTTAATGAATCATAAGCCACTTTAACTTTATATTCCCTGAGTTTGATCTCAACCAAATCAGTTTGTCTTCCCCATTTTTGAATTTAATTTATATTGCTTCTAAAACATCCTTTAATTCTCTCCTCTCATCCCCTATTAAGGGTGTGTCTTCTAAGGATTTCCACTACCATCCAAGCATTGGATCTCTCATAGTGATCTTGATGTAATATCTAACTTTGTTTCCCCAAGTATTTATCAAAACTTATTTGATTCTATGAGAGGATATTATGTTATCAAGTGTTGTGAACACCCCCCCCCCTCCCTCCTCACCCCATGAATCATCCAAGGAAAGATCTTTCTCTCCATTATCTATATCCCAAGTAATTTTGTCCAGTATACTCTTCGTACATGCAAAAATGAAGTTCCATATTATATAACCTTTAGGGGTATTACTTGTATTAAAGATACTAATGGGATCATTACCCTATAAATATTTCTTTTGAACAATCTTGACCCATATATTTTCTAGTTCTTGATACATATTCTAAGATACCTTTTCTCCTTAGGCTTTACTCTTCCAACTCATGTTTTTGATTCTCAATCCCTTGACAAGATTGGTTTGCAAATCTTTTCCCATTTGATAAGTATTATTTTATTATCTTCTGAGACCCCTTGCCAAAATATTTGATATATGGGTATTGCTAAAAGTACCAATTTAAGTGTAGTTTCTCTACCTGCATTAGTCAACCACTTACCTTTCCATGTGTCCATCTTCTGATCTATCTTTTTAACTATGGGATCCCATATTTTATTGGTTATATTACCTTTATGTAGTGGTAGTCCAAAATATCTAAATGGAAGATTACCTTTTTTGTATTATAGGATTTGACATGTCTTCCTCAATTCTAGGATCAATGTTTAAGAGGTAAATTTTAGATTTCTCTACATTAACCATTTGTCATGAAGCTTTCATATATGGATTTAGTAACTCCTTAAAACACAATTCTTCTTCCCACACACTTTCATTGGTGGTAAATTTATCACCTACAAATTATTGATGGGTAATATCTGGTACACCTTCAGTTACTTTAATACCCATTAATTTTCCCGGCTATTGTACCCTTTCTATTTATCTTCCAAGGGCTTCTTAAATTATTATGAAGAGGAATGGGGATATAGGATCCCCTTGTCTCAACCCCATAGATATTTCAAAGTATCCTTCACGTGATCCATTTAATAAGAGAGATATTGTAGGAGTAGAGATACAATTGAAAATTAAGTTAATCCATTGTCTACATAAACCAAAAGCTTCTAAATATTTTCAAAGAAATCTCCAGTCAACTTTATCATTTTCTTTTTTAATATCTACTTTGAAAAACATGCATGGTTATTTATTAATTTATCCTCCTATGCTATGATTAATCCATCTAAGATGGATCTACCAAGAACAAACCTTATTTGCTAATGCTTTTGATAGGGCCTTGTCTATAGTATTTCATAGAGAAACTTGTCTAAAATCTCCCAATTCCTCGGGTTTTTTTTTTTCTTTTTAGGGATGAGAGTTATAAATGTTTTGTTAATTTTTGTAAGTAACCTACCTTGTTTTTGTGTACTCTCAATTTCTTCTTTCATTTCAAGACCAAATATATGCCAACATTTCTTGAAAAATTTGTCTAAAAGACATATGGGCATGGGTCCTTATCAATATACAATTGATCTAGGTCTTATTTAACCTCTTCCATAGTGAATTCACTATTTAATATTTTTTTATGATCTTAGGGATATTATTCAATAACAACTTCTGACTATTTAGCTCTAAAAAATCCTAGTTATGTAATGTGCTTTGATAGAAGTTGTTATGCCCTGCATACCCGTCCTACATCTTGTGGAAAAAATGTTGGGCCCCCTTTTTGCTTTCTCTCTTTCCTCTAGTTTCTTGTTGTTTGTTTTCCCTCAGGACTTTGCTTCCATGAGGTTTTTCTTTCTCTTTGCTTTTTCCTTCTGGTGTCTTCTGGACCCGGTCCTGGAGTTTTGTTTGTTCTTTTGAGAGACGGATTACGGACTCTAGGATTCTTTGCCTTCATGTCTTCTTTTGCGAGGAAATGTGGCCGCATGGAATCCCCGGGCCTGGAGTCAAAGGATTCTCTTTTTCTAGAGTTTGCAAAAAGAATGCAACGTATTTTTACCCTAGCGGTATAAATAGAAGTTACCTGTCATTTTTACATTTACTGCGATTAAAACACTTAGAGAGCTCAGAGTGATTTCAAGGCGATTAAGGTGATTGAATAGCATTTTTCTCTTGTGATTAGTAATTGATTAAATAGTAATTTGTAGTGCTTGTTCGCGGTCAACTCTAGGTGAACTTGTGGTAGAGCGCCTGTCATTCTCGTCTTTCCCATGTTCTCTGTGTTTCCAAGTAGGCCTTCAGCTCTCTCCTCTAGTTTTCTAGTTTCTTATTTGTGCTTTTATTTGTTCTCATTTTGCCACGCCTTTGCGTCGGCCTTTTGTTGCCTCTCATTGATGGGTTGGCTCTGCTAGAGGGTTATCCACTCTCTGTGTAGTTTTAATGTAATGTATATGCTTGTATGTTATGTATGATAGTGTAGGTGCCTTTGTACATTCCATAGGCTATATAAATTCCCTGTTTATAGTGTATACATGTCATTTTTTTTTGGTCAGCCTGCGAGTGGTACTTTGGCCCTCAGCATTTTGACCCTCTGTACATTAGGTGTATATTTTTTATATATCCTTTCACTCTTTCAAGGTCATCGTGCTCCATCATGTCGTAACCACTCTGTCAAGCTTGTTAGAGAGGTAGTCACCATGGTTCAAACTTGGCACCTCACTGGTTTGAATCATGGTGGCTTTCTCTTTCCTCTATTGTGTCATCTTAATGGTGGGATTAGTTTCCCATGAGAGGAAATTTAAATCCCATCCCATCTGGCATTTACTTCCCCCCAGCGTAAGCCCACTTGTCTCCATTAATGTCATTACGCTGCCTGTCACGTGGCCATGTGACGACCCATGTCAGCCAAGTACAGCTTCCTACTGGTCACATTGACAATGACTAATTTTTCTAGACTCTAGGTGTTGAGGGATGCCCCTTGGTCTTCATTCCATTTTTGTCACTTATTTCAATGCCCCAGAGCCCTCAAGTTTTTACCATGATTTGACTCCTATTTTCCTTAATATTCTAGGATTTTGATGTATGCTAATGTTTTTAGGATAGGTGTGAAATGGTGATGAATTCCCCAGAATCTGTAAAGTTATTTTTATTATATCATGTATTGATGGTTCTCTAGTCTTGTAGGTTGTAGGTAGTTTGATCAAAATGTTTGAGGTGATCACTCCTCCTAATAGCCCAAAATTGCCTACTACCTCCACTCGGGCAGCTACGAAGACTAAGGTCGGAAAGATGATGGCCAAGCTGCTACTGACTTCCAAATACCTAAGGGAGTGCATTCTTGTAGGGTCCAAAGTGGACTTCAAGGTGCAAGAGATAATAGAAACAGAGCCCAGACTTTGGGTTGAGATGTAGGGCTTGGTTAAAGCCATATAAAAACTGAAGGCTGATGGAGATAATATGGCCATCCACTTGGCCGCCTCCAGAATTATTAAGGACGCAAATTTTACTTTCTTGGTGCCAGCACCAGAGATGATACTCCAACTGGTGACACTCTACAATGCCCCCACTCAAACTATTTTGTTTGTCGATCCTCAGCCATTACACTATCCAACAACTATCATCAATCTGGACATGGCAACATTTGCTTCAGGGCTAGGGATCCCTCAATTCAAGGGATCCATTGTTCTCACCCAGGCCAAGTCATTAAAAGAGTTCAAGGAAGCTTCACTTCTTTCCTAGCAATATCTCAACGCTCAATGGCTGAATTCCCTAAAAAGGGACTATAAAAAGATGAAGTTGGAGATTCCCTTCGGGGATTTCAAAGAATATATACAAGTGGGAATTATTTTCCTATATAGGATCTTCGGAGAACCACATGTACATGATTTATTTCCATGGATGTACTACTTTCTCTACTGCATCACCACCCTCAACTAGACCTTCAATTGGGCATCTATCATAGCCAATCATGTGGACACGCAGCTGAAAGGCGTCCTCCAGAATTCAAAGTTCCACATGAAATCGTATGTACTATGGGTACTAGCCCAACAAAGGCTGGCTTTTATGGGTTTACAGGTAGTGGGCATTCTTAGGAATGGGTTAGGCTAGTTGATGTTGTGGGATCATTATCCCCAAATCTAGTGGGAACTCTGTTGCCCAAATTTTTGCAGGGTAAATGATACCATCATTTACCAGAATATCCTTACACTTACTCAGGATTCCAGATATTGGTTATCACAAGAGGCGATGAACTTGGTGGGTTCTTACAAAAATTATTTCATTCAATTCCAGTAGCACACATATATTTGGGTGACTGGCTTCTCTGGGAAACCCTATCTTCTTCCCCAATATTATGGGGATAGAATCATTCTTTTAGAATTCTGCTGGAAAATTCTAGAGCTACATGCCCTCTTCACATTGAAGAAGGTCACCAATGTTTAGTTCCCAATTTCTTGCAGGAACTATTCTTATAGTCTAGCCACAACAAAGAAGGTAGATAATGAGCTGATGAGTGTGGGACTCATGGAATACCACCATACCAGGAACAATTTTGATCCTCTGGGTAAGATAGACTTTGCACTACCTTGGGCATCTCCACCACACATAGAAGCTATTGAATATTTTTGGGCAGATTGCCAACACAGTTTTAACCTTTGGGCCCACCAACATTTGTAGATGTCCAAAGGCTTGATGAAATTCCTTAACCTTTAGGGTTTCCTGAAAGGTTTTTCAGATGACAGCCCTCTAAAGGACCCATTGTATAAAGAGTAGGGGTTAGACAAGTTGGATCTCCCCCGAGTGGATTGGGCCACCTTGAAAGATTTAACAATTGAGGGGGTTTGCCACCCCATTGTTGAAAACAGTCACAAATATTTTTCCCAGGTGTGTCCCAAGCGCACCCAGAAGGGACCAATTGTTTAGAGGGCCGTTGTTGTTATTGGACCCAACACAAGAAAGGGGAAAGAGAAAGAAGCTGCCCCAACCAAGGTGCCTCCCCAGGGTCTGATCCACATAATGGCACAGATACAAGAGAAAATGGAGGAATCAAGTCTGGCAAGTCAGAAGATAAGTGCACAACTCTCCCAAGTCCTTCTCGCAACTCCACTAGTATCTTCTCACCTGGCGGGATTCCAGTCATTGGCCGCCATAATGAGAAGGTATACTTTCATCGAGACAGAGTCTATGAGTATTTTTCATACCGGGGTCCCACTATAAAGGAAGAAGAATCAAAAGGTGAACCCCATCCCAATCATAGACAAAGGCCCTAGTATGCCTAACATGCCCCCAGTTGATGTCAGTTTGGATTCCCCCAAACTTGAGAACATTTCAGATACCTCTCCCCCACATGACGATTTTGATGATATGTTTGGGGTAGATGAACTCATGAACCTACATGAGGATTTAGATCATGCGGTAGAAGAGATCGCCACCCAAGAAAGAGAAGAGGTCCCTGCTAAAAATGAAGTCCCAGAACCAGAGGCTACCATAGAGTAGGAAGTCCGGGAGGAAATTCCAAAGGAGCCCAAATGGGAGAAAATACCGGTCTAAGAGACAGACGATGAACCAAGGAAAAAAATAGATGAGAAATCAATGATTGGGGAAATGAGACCCACGAGATCAACTATACCCCCATTCATCATGCTCCAAATGCCCTAGAGTACATTCGGTGAGGTAATCACGGTGACCCAAAATCTAAAACTTGGCCCGATACCTCAGCCCCCTTTTGAAAATATTCCAATGGAGGAAGACAATCTAGAAAATGAAGTCAAAGAGGAAGAACAACAATAGTAGGATAATGCAAGAACTCTCAAAGATACAAATGTTAATTTTCCTGATGTTGAGAATGATGGGGAAAGCCCCGGGGATACAGGTGGTATGGACGTTGGCAGAGAAGAAACCTCGAATATCGCAAAAGAGGACGCCAACATGGTGGAGAACACTAAGGGCTCCGGAGAACAGGAGAGGGAACAAGAAAAAGAAAAAGAAAGGGAGCCTGATGACACTGCAAATTCCAGGAACGCGCTACCAGATTCTAAAGGGAATCTTGATGCCTAGGTCCTAATAGAAAAGCTCCCCCAGTTACCCCAATGGATGGTGGAACCAAGGAAGAGAAAGGCCCTGATGGTAGAAATAGGTGTTCTACTCTCCCTAGCTAAGATGATGGCTTGGAATGCAGAGGAAAAAAATCCTAAGAAGGCTCAGACGGTCCATACCCTCCAGACTGGTCCAGCATGAAGTACAGTTGCAGCAATTGTAACACCTCCCCTAGATGTAGATACAATGGCTATAAGGCCCGAAGATTACACTATTACAGAAGTAGCACTAGGGAGGAGACAAGCAGGGCAAATTGGACCTATTGAGGGAGGCTAGCAAGGTAGTAGAGGCCCGGTACAATAAATAGAGCTAGAAGTTGAAAGAGGAAAATGAGACCAATGCAAATCTCCTCACACTTCTGGTGGAAGTTACGCAGCCCCTGGCTGACGTCCACCAGGAAGCTTCTATCTCTGGATTATGGCTTGCATAGAGTGATGTGGATTCTTTAAGGGCCATGAAGAAGAAGGCCCAAGCTATGGAGGGGTGGGTCACTAAATAGATAGCCATCATGAGGTAATTTGTAGTGGTGTCACTCCTGAATCTCATTCAGATCAATATTCTCCTTAGTCAGGCAAACGCCTCTGCTATTGTGTGGGAAAAGGACTTAGAAAAGTATGAAAAATGGAAGGTTGGGTTGGATGAATTTTTCAACGTCAGAGAAGAAGCCATCACTGAGGTGGGAATTTTGAGAGATGAATCATATTATTCTCTCCAGGCATAGTACTCCAGACATGGCCTCAAAATTGAGGTATGCAAGGAACTGGTTAAGGCTCTAAAAGAGAAGGTGACCCCGGCCCAATATCCTTTGGGCCTATTTCAGGAATTTGTGGTATGACTATCACAAGTCAAGCCCTTCACCACCAGGACATGCACCCCGAAGGACTATGTCCTCAGTTAATATGATGAGCGGATGGAGTCCCTATATCAGCCTGCCATGGACTTTAACAGGGGAAGGTTATCAATATTATCCAAGATGATGATCTGGGCACATGATGTCATGAAGATGGTAGATGAATTCTGGAATGGGTCTAGAGATGTCAAAGAGAAGCCAGAGGTTACCCATGGCCAATGGGACAGCATCAAAGAGATAGATGAAGATGGTGTAAGCCAAGTTTTGGAAGCATTTAAAAATAGTAAGGAGCAATAAGGTCCTCTAGAGTCCATAGATTTTCATCAGCTAAGCATAATTTGTATTCATTATTCTTTCAGCGTAAGCTCCTAGATCCTGGAGTTCTAGATCCACATTTTTGTATTCTTTTGATAATCTGCGTCCCAGTTGTCTGAAGTTGACCAATCATTGTTAGACAGTTAATAAGGGTGTCAAGAAGTAGGTGACTCCAGCAAGGCACATCAGCTTAGAGGATGGTTCTGATAGATGGTCTTCCCAAGGTGCCAACCAAGTATTAAACACCTGGCACATCAGAGATAGTGAGCCACTTTGACATTGATGAGGCATGTAGCCTTGATCTCTGGGGGGTCAGATTTCTTCTATTCTCCCTTTGGCTCTCTTCTCGAGGCTGATTCTTCCATACCTCCTTTCTCATCTCATTCTTTTGACATGTCAGACCTCCATTCTTTTTCAGGTTTTTGTAGCATGTTGCAGGTAAAACCGACCATTAAAAATTGTATTTTATTGATTGAGTGTAAAGTGAAGTTAGGTTAGTTTTAGGGAAAACATGTGTATAAATAACAAGTCTGACCTCTTTCCAAGGGTTAGAAAAATTGATGATTTTGCAGTCCATAGCTATAGAATTTTAGTGTTTCATTTCTAGCAATTGCAGAGCTCTATGCTCCTTATTCTTAGAAGTTCAGTAGATAGACACTCCCTTGGAGCCATTATTGATGTGCTCACCAGTGATGCTAGAAAACCATTAATGAAGAAAGAAGGATTCTCCCAATGCTTTTGTTGGTCTCTTGATCTCTGAGTTAATACTCTTTTGTGCTGTATGTTTCTTATGTCCCTTGCTCTAATATTTTAAGTAGATTAACGCCCTCCTTTTCCCTCACTATTGAATATATATGAACTGATGGTCCTATGTGTATTCATTATTTTAGTGTAGCATGTTAGAGCACAGTTGATGTTTTAAATATATTTGCATGACTATAGGTAGATGGAATATTTCTAACCCTAGCCTATCTTTTGAAGTTTATTTGGTTAACTAACAAATGCTTGCAGGAAACCCCCAACTTACCTAAATCCCTAGAGAAGATGAGACGAGATAACCGGCTATCCCCCCAAACAAAATAGTCACACTCCCAACTAAGCTCCCACACCGTCAAGACATAACTCTCACATAATTGAAGGCCCAGAGAATTTACTCCCCAAACAACCTTTACAGGAAAATTTGGTCGATACCCCAGTACCCGGTAACAACTTACATATGATGGTAGACCCGGTAACAAAGTCTCATCAACAAAAACTTGTGCTATAAGGAGGGCCTGAGCTCGTCCCCTTCTAAGGAATTAGATTTTACATTACCTGAGGTTTCCCCAAGCCATATCTTTAGGAAGAAAACCTTTAGTGGGATTGGATAATTTTCACCTACCTGATTCAAAAGAATCCTTACATCAACCCCCAATCCTGGAAGGTTTATTGAAATTGAGCCTCCAACTTGGAATAGGCGAACCCCGAACAAAAAGCCAGCCAACATTGTCTCGGGATCTACTACATCTCAGAATACCCAAGTCTCCCAAACAAACCTGGGGATTAACACTCACTCTAGCCAAAATCCAACACCCCCAATGGTTGCATACTTTGGTAACACCGGGTCTCCAATGGGATAGTTTCAGGTGCAACCAATGATCTCCCTGCACACCCAAAAAAGATATGACCCCAATATGAGCACTTAGGCTCATGAACAACAAAAGAGAATCTATAGGCATATAAAGATGCCATGAACTAACACTAGATCCAACATCAAGATGTTGTGACTCAGATATTCACTCTATCCCTAGGATAGAACAAGTTGAACATATACCTTAACATGCCCGCCAACTCTATCAACAGTTGGTAGGATATGGAAGATGCCTTTCTGGCAGCCTTCCGTGTATATGTGGACCTGACATGGTCCCATAGCTAGTTCATCTCCATTAGGAAGCAACCTTGAAGTGGTGCATAGGCCCTTTCATCCCATCCCCAGAAGTGACCATTCAGACATACTTGAATGCAATGGACCCTTTTCTTTCCACTCTCCTATGGAGAAATATTGCCCCCATTTACCAGGATACTCTAGCAAAGGTCTACAACCTAGCCTTGGATTTGTCCCGTGGTCTAAAAAAATCCCTGGGCGGGATTGGGTAGAGCATGCCTTTCAACATGATACCTAGCATAACTTCTTACGCCAGGGGATACAACCCCAATCAGGCAATGGGTGCCCCTGTGAAGGCCATGAATCCCCCAGCACTGCCGATAGACCAAAAGACCTGGTACATATATCCATCGCAAGCCCTAAAAATATCATGTCTGGAATTCATTCCCTGGAACTAGCCGTAGCAAAGGAAACAATCACAAACACAGCCTACTATAGTGCCTTTCTTCTAGTCATCTGCGGCTGGAGGACTGCCACCCTTGACTCTGGTAACCACTGTTGCTTTCCCTGGGAACAAACTGCAACAACTGTCACACTGTGAAATCAACATTGAGCTATCCACAGAGGTTGAATCCCTCCAAAAACTATTGTCCTCACTGACTATGGACATGGGATAGCTGAAGGCGAGGTCTCTTGCACCCCACAAAAAAAATTCCCAGAGATGGAATGTCTTCTCTGGCCAACAAATTACCAATGTCAGAGGAAGAAATTACAATAATGGGCCCTGGCCCAACCAACAGAAATGGAACAACAATGCTAACACCAGAGGTCCTCCTCTAAACCAAAACACCAATCAGGGTAGTGTTGGACCTTCCCAGTTCATGCTAGTTGCAGAACTCCAGCCCCTGACTAACTAGTGTAGATTACATGACATGGGCTCTCATTCTGAGGTGAACTGTGCCACACTAGAGAAGGTCAACCTAATCTCCTAGCTAGACAGACAACAAACTACTGATCCTACTCCCCAGAACCTCCGATACAAGAGCCCACTCATGGTGCCTTTGCCTGTGAGACCGTCTTCTTTGGAGTAGACAAGGAAGACAAAGAAGAGCCTGAACTATAGGGGTTCTTTGACGAATATATTCTAGCCTTTGAGGCTAATGCCTTCACCAACCCAAAGACTCCCTAAAACACCTAGAGTTAGGCTGGTAAAGGACCAGTTTACATGCCCACACCTCCCAAAGATACCCCTCCCTGGGACAACATAATTGATCGCTCCTTTCCACCGAAAGGATCTAGCTTTAACCAAGTTAGAGATCTGGTTGAGGGAGGCCAACAATACCCCAGGGGAGGTTTGATATCACAAAGGCATTGGAAAGAATGAACACCTCCATGACCTTGATGGAGGTTTTTCTAAACTATCTTGAGCAGAGGAAGTCTCTTTTGAAGCTCTTGGGAAGCTTGGAAGCTGTTAGTCGCCCACCCAAGACTGTTACTTTTAACTATGCCAACGTGGCTATCTTCTGGGGAATTACTGAGGATCCTCCCTTCTTACTAAGCTTAAACATACAAGGGAAGAACCTACACAATTTCTTGGTAGATTTTGGTACTTTGGGGAACGTCATGCCCTCATCCATATGCCAAAAGCTTAGACTACATCCTACTCCATCCAAAGGCACAGTAGTCTAGCTGGACAAAACTGCTATTAAATGGTAGGTGAGCTAAAAAACATCTGGACTTAGCTCATCCAAGACTACCAGATAGGAAGCATAATTGACATCCAAGTGGTGGACATCCCAGAGACTAATGGGATGCTACTAAGTTGGAATTGGTCAAAGGCCCTTAACGGGTATTTTTCCACTAACTTTTCCCACATGCGGCTCCCCTTAGAAGGAGAATCTAACTAGCTCTGAGTAGAAAGTGAGGCCTAGATGAAAGAGGCCCTCACAAAATTTGGGAGGGTGAACAAAGTCCTCTTCTCTGAGACTTCCCCTAGGGTGTACCAACCCCTAGAAATATTGACCTTTGATTTCACCCCCAGGGAGGACCCCATAGTTTCTCAGAGGACACAGGACTTGGATGAAAAACTAAGGGGTGAGGTTAACTCATAAGGTACCACAACAACCCTGGCTACACTCTTGTCTAGCTCCTGGTGCTGGGTGTATTATTAGAAACATTCAGAACTTGAGTGTGAGCCCTATATTTCTGCTGCTACCTATCACATCAATGCACTCCAGGAGAAGAAATATGAATTGGATCTTCCTGGACCCAACAATAATTTCAAAGGTATCCCCATGATGTCGCCAATCTAGGGATCCTAGCCATGGGCTTCTCAGGAAGAAAACCTCACCCACGTGCTATTAGATTCAGGGGAAATCCTCCCAACCTTCCCAAACATAATCTAAAGGCCACTTTGGCTTTCTAGCCCTAGAAAATGAACAATGACTTGTGGACCCTGAAGTTCGATAGGTCCTGGTTTAAACAAGGCTACGGAGCTAGAGTGGAATTGATCAACCCATGGGGAAAATCCTTCCTTGCAACTTATAGGATGCAGTTCAACTGCATGAACAACATCATGAAGTACAAGGCCTTGGTCCTTGGACTCCTATTTGCACTAAGAAATGGAATCCCTTTCCTCTGGGAATTAGGTGATTTAGAGTTGATTGTAAAGAAGATCTAGAGCCATTACACTTGTCATGATAAAAGGATGGCCGCATATCACAATTGGGCATGGATCCTCATCAAATATTTTGATGCCTTCGGCATTAAACTCATTCTCCAGAAAAGGAACTATGTTCCAGATGCCCTTGTTGTATTTGCTAGCACTCTTGAGTCAATGGCTGGCTCTTGGCTCCATAAATTCTCTGTTGAGATGGTCCCCACCCCATACGTTCTAGACAACATCACTCACTTTTAGGTCTTCAAGGATGATTAACATATCTTGGCCTTCATGGCCAATGTTGGTGTTTTCAAGGACCAGATAGTTGAAGAGAGAGATCATGAAGATACTCAGAAGGGTGAAGAAGATGATGGGATCATAGACTTGCTAACCAACACCATCCCTAAGGGGGTGGTGGTGCTAGAATGAATCTTTGAATCAGACCCTCAGGGCCAGGAGAAGATAGCTTTCTCCTCCGAGGGAGGAAAATTTGAGAATGTAAATATCGTCCAGGCTAGTGAAGAAAAATTTATACACATTGGCACCTCCTGTTCCCCTAAGGAGAAGGAGAAGATTCTCATGGTTCTCTGAGAATACATTGATCTAATTGCATGGGGGTATGAGGATTTGAAGACCTATGATACATCCATCATGACCCATACCATCCCACTAAAACCTGATGCTAAGCCCTTCCTGCAAAAGCAAAGACTAGTCAACCCACTGATAGAGCCTCTAATCCATCAGGAGGTTCAGAAACTACTGTCAGCCCAAATTATCTTTCCAATTTGGCACATTACATGGGTTTCCAACCTTGTCCCTATGAGGAAGAAAAGTGGTGAGATCCGCCTTTGTGTGGATTTTCTAAATATAAACAAGGCATCTAAGAAGGATAATCACCCTCTCCCCTCATTGGATGAGGTATTGCAAATCGTGAATGGATCACAAATTTTGTCCTTCCTGGATGGGTACTCTAGGTATAACCAAGTCATGGTTGAGTATGAAGATAGAGATAAAATGATGTTCACCACCAAGTGGGGAATATTTGCATATTGGAGGATGCCCTTTGGCCTAATCAATGCAGGAGCCACATTTTAGAAGGCTATGGACATCATGTTTGAAGGCCTAGTAAACCGGTGCATAATCATCTACATGGATGATTTGACCATCTTTTCTTGGGACAAGCATGATCACTCTACCCACCTTGCCCAAATTTGCGAGAGGTGTCACCGGTACAGAATATCCCTCAACCCTAAGAAATGTATATTCAGGGTCACTCAAGGGAAGCTTCTTGGGAATATTGTCTCTGAGAAGGGTATGTCCATTGACCCTGAGAGAGTTGAAGCACTACTGAATCTACAAATACCCGGCAACAAAAAGGAAATGAGATCTTTCTTTAGGAAGATAAATTTTTTCCGGCGATTCATTACTAGACTCGCCGAGATAGTGAAACCACTCAATGAAATGATGAATAAAGATACAAAGATTAAGTGGAGTCTAGAAGAAAAGTGAGCATTCGCCCAAATCAAACAAATGATTATGGAAGCCCTAGTCTTGGCTAGTCTAGAATATTCCCTCCCTTTTCACATATACTCCTTTGCTTTACCGCATTCTACCATGGTAGTTTTGAGCTAGAAGGTTGAAGGGGAAGAACGACCAATAGCTTTTATGAGCTCCTCCTTTAAAAATTTCAAAGTCTAGTATTTGCCTTTGGAAAAGTAGGCCCTTTTCTCTCATCTGTGTTGTGAATAAATTCTGGCATTACATTCTCTGGAGCAAAGTGCACGCTATCATCCCGGACCAAGTCAGTAAGTCTCTGCTCCTGCAGAGTGAATTGGGTGAATGATAGGGGAAATGGATGGCCATCCTCCAAGAGTATGATTTAGAAATGAAACCCATGAAGATAATTTGAGGCCAGGGACTATGTAGAGTGATGGCAGACGAGACTTCCAACCTTGAATACCAAACATATATAGTGGAGTTTATCACTCAACATTCATGGTATACTGACCTGGTATACTTATTGTTGAACAACAGATGCCTAGAGGGGCTACCCCCAAATAAACATCACACCCTGCAACTGAAAAGAACACACTTCATGATAAAAAATGGAATGATTTTTGCAGGAACTATGAAGGGGTATACCTCTGGTGCATAGACAGGGACCAAGCTGCAAAAATGATAGAAGAATTTCATGGGTAGTTTGGAACTAGGCATGGCTAAGCTGACGCCACTGCCCATCAGATCCTCAGGACTGGATACTATTGTCCCTGTATCTTCAAATATGTCTACAGTCACATTAGGAAATGTCACTCTTGCCAAATAGTGGCACATCATGAGCGGAACCCGGCCATGCCTTTGCAACCGGTCATCGAACCTAGACCCTTCGCCCAATGGGCATTTAAATTTATTAGGGAAATCAACCCTAACTTGTCTACCAACCATAGGGATATTTTTAATGATACCGATTATTGCACCCAGTGGTCTGAAGTGATCCCTTGTAAAAATAACATAGCAGACGTAGTTATAAAATTCATGGAAGAAAACATCGTCACAAGATTTGGAATGTCCTTTGCTATAGTATGTGACAATGGTCTGGAATTTTCTTTGGTGCAATTAATTGAATGGACCTATGATAGAAATATCACTCTGAATTTCTCCAGAAACTACTACCCCCAGGGTAATGGTGTTGCTGAATCAACCAACAAAAATCTACTTGAGGTGATCAAACATCTATTAAAATAGAACCCCAGGGACTGGCACCAAAATATTAGATTTTCTCTCTGGGTGGATCGCATCCAAATAAAGGCACCCCTAGGGACATCCCCATTCCATTTGGTTTATGGTCAGAATCCGGTATTCCCCATCAACTTACAGATCCTGATTTTACAGTTGATGTAGGAATTCAGCAAACGGAACAATATTGTGTAGGTTCAACTTTTGAACTTGGTGCGAATGGAAGAACAAAGAGATGCAGCCCTTGAACATTTTTTGCATCACCAAGCAGTAGTAAAATGATGGTTTGATAGAAGAGCCCAGTATAAGGCCTTTCAAATTTCAGACTTGGTTCTCTTGTGGGACAAGGCCCGGGAAAAGAAGGGTAAGCACACTAAGTTACAATAGCTCTGGCTTGGAATATATTGGATATCTGAGATACGTGGGGAAAATACTTATCACCTCAAAACTATGACCAAAGATCTTGTCCCATTGCCTATCAATGGGTAGTTTCTCAAGCATTACTTTGAATGAGGTAGGTGGTGAGTTTGTTTGATTTGTATTATATGTATATTTCATGCTTGTAAATATCTTTCCTAGTTCTCCATTTGGAATACCTTGTAAGTAGTTTGTTGGTTGTCCTCTGGTACTACCTTTCCTTTTCACGTTTTCCTTTTCTTTTTGGCTTTTTCATTCCTTGTTGTTTTCTGAGTTCTCAGTGTGTTTCCTTCCTCTTGTAGACCGGTAGGCTTTGCATAACATCTAGTCTTTGGAATGGTGCCTTATGTATTTCGGGTAATTTGGAATCTATTGTTAGCATGGTGGAATTTGTCTATGCTCCAGAGTTATTTTGTAAGTATGGTAAAAGGTTATGGGTAATCTTCATCAGGTTCACATTTTGAATCCTAACGTCAGTTAATAGAAAACTCAAGAAGCAAGTAATCAGACATCCCAAGGGAAGATTGATCGCACTGGCTGATTGACCAAGTCTAAAAATTATTAAAATATCTTATGTCTGCAACATTCTCCCCTATTTGGAAATTTAAAGTGGATGGAAAGGTGAAATAAGTACAATCATCAATATTAGCTAAGCTTAAGGTTCATGGTGAAAGAAGTACCGCCTTCCCATCTAGAAAAGAAAAAAGAAAAGAAGGAAATGAAGAATAGAGAACTCTGGTATCCAGGGAAAATGTGCAAGGTATGATGAATTTGGTTTGGTTTGCTTAGTGCCTCCTCTCTTCTTCTCCTAGAGGTCATTGGCTTGATTTTCTTTCAAAGCACACACTTCACAACTGATGAAAGAATGAAAGATTGAATCGTTGGTGGACTGGATTTTCTCAGAAACCTCATACTTTGTAAGAAGAATGCTCTAGGTAAAGATTAATTCTAGTTTTTCTAACCAGAGATTCTGAAGTTCTTGAATGCGCTAAGGAATCTGTCCCAGATAGTCACCAATTTTTATGCCTTGCATACTCGTCCCTACATTTTGTGGGAAAAATATAGGGTCCCCCTTTTTCTTTGGCTATTTCCTCTGGTTTCTTGTTGTTTTTTTTCCCTCAAGGCTTTGCTTCCATGAAGGTTGTCTTTCTCTTTACTTTTGCCTTCTTATGTCTCTGGGACCCGGTCTCAGAGTTTTGTTTGTTCTTTTAAGAGACAAATTCTAGACTCTGGGATTCTTTTCCATCATGTCTTCTTTTGCAAGGAGATGTGGCCGCATGGAATCCCCAGGCTCAGAGTTTGTGAAAAGAATGCAATGTATTTTTATCCTAGCGGTATAAATAGAAGTTACCTATCATTTTCACATTTAACACGATTAAAAAAATTAGACCACTCAAAGTGATTTTAAGGAAATTAAGGAGATTGAACAACGTTTTTCTCCTGTGCTTAGTAATTGATTAAACAGTAATTTGGAGTGCTTGTTCGCGGTCAGCTCTAGGTGAACTTTTTGTAGAGCACTTCCCATGCTTGTCTTTCTCACATTTTCTACATTTCTAGGTAGGCCTTCATCGCTCGCCTCTGGTTTTTTGGTTTCCTATTTGTACTTTTGTTTCTTCTTGTTTCACCGCGCCTTTGCATCGGCCTTTTGTTGCCTCCCGTTGGTGGGTTGTCTCTGCCAGAGGGTTGTCCACCCTCTATGAAGTTGTAATGTAATGTATATATTTGTATGTTATGTATGATAGTGTAGGTGCCTTTATACATTTTGTAGGCTATGTAAATTCCATATTTATAGTGTATATATGTCATTGTTTTGTGGTCAGCATGTGAGTGGCACATTATCTCTCACTGCATTTTGATCCTCTGTACATTAGGTGTATATTTTCTATATATCCTTCCATTCTTTCAAGCTCACCGCACTCCATCACATCTTAACCACTCTGCCAAGGTAGTCAGAGAGGTAGTCACCACGGTTTGAACTTGGCACCCTACTGGTTTGAATCATGGTGTCTTTCTCTCTCCTCTATCATGTCATCTGAATGGCGGGATTAATTTCCCATGAGTGGGCATTTAAATCCAATCCCATCTGGCATTTACTTCCCCCCTACGTAAGCCCATTTGTCACCATTAATGTCATTACGCCTCTTGTCACATGGCCACGTGATGACCCAGGTCGGCTAAGTATGGCTTCCTACCAGTCATGTCGACAATGACTAATTATTATGGACTCTAGGTGTTGAGGGAGGCCCCTGGGTCTTCATTCCATTTTTTTTAATTAGTCCAATGCCCCAAAGGCCCCAGGTGTTTACCATAATCCAACTCCTATTTGCCTTAATACTCCAGGATTTTGATATATGCTAACATTTTTTTGATAGGTGTGAAATGGTGATGAATTCCCCAGAATCTGTAAAGTTAGTTTTATTATATCATGTATTAATGGTTCTTTGGTCTTGTAGGTTACAGATAGTTTGATCAAAATGTCTGAGGTGATCACTCCTCCTGATAGCCTGGAACTACCTACTACCTCTACTCGGGTGGCTACAAAGAGTAAGGCTGAAAAGATGCTGGCCAAGCTGCCATGAACTTCCAAATACTTGAGGGAGGGCATTCTCATAGGGTCCAAAGTGGATTCCAAGGTGCAAGAGATAACAAACACAGAGCTTAAACTTTGGGCTGAGATGCAAGGCTTGGTTCAAGCCATATACAAACTAAAGACTGATGGAGATAATATGGCCATCCACTTAGCCACCTCCAGAATTATTAAGGCTACAAATTTTACTTTCTTGGTAAAAGCACCAGAGCTGATACTCCAACTGGAGACACTCTACAATGCCCACACTCAAACTATTTTTCTCATCGATCCCTAGCTGTTACACTATCCAATGACTATCATTAATCTGGATGCAGAAATGTTTGCTTCAGGGCTGTCGTCATTCTCACCCAGGCCAAGTTGTTAAAAGAGTTCGAGGAATCTTCCCTTCTTTCTCGACAATATCTCAACACTCAGTGGCTGAAGTCCCCAAAAAGGGACCATAAAAAGATGAAGTTGGAGATTCCCCATGGGGATTTCAAAGAATGTGTACAAGCGGGAATTAATTTCCTATGGAGGATCTTTTGAGAACCCCATGCCCAGGATTTCTCACCATGGATGTACTACTTTCTCTACTAAATCACTACCTGCAACTAGACCTTCAATTGGACAGCTATCATAGCCAACCATGTGGAAACACATCTGAAAGGCATCCTCTAGAATTCAAAGTTCCACATGACATCTTATATACTATGGGCATTGGCCCAACAAAGACTAGCTTCTTCGGGTTTACTGGCATTGGGTGTTCTTGGGAATGGGCCAGGCTAGTTGATGTCATGGGATCATTATCCCCAGATCCAATGGGAAATCAGTTTCCCAAAATTTTGTAGGGTAAATGATGCCTTCATATACCAGAATATCCTTACACTTACTTAGGATTCCGAATACCGGTTATTGCAAGAGGTGATGAACTTGGTGGGTTCTTATGGAAATTATTTCATTCAATTGCAGTAGCACACATACATTCAGATGAATGGCTTCTTTGGGGAACCCTATCTTCTTCGCCGATATTGTGAGGATATAATAATTCTTTTAGAACTCAGCCGATAGATTCTAGAGTTGCACGCCCTCTTCACACTAAAGAAGGTCACCAACATTCCATTCCCAATTTCTTGCAGGAACTATTCTTGCAGTCTAGCCATAGCAAAGGAGGCAGATAATAAGCTAAAGAGTCTAGGATTGGTGGAATTCCACCATACCAAGAAAAATTTTGATCCTCTGGGTAAGATATCCTTGGCGCTTCCCTGGGCATCTCTGATGCACATAGAGGATATTGAAGATTTTTGGGTGGATTGGCAAGACAGTTTTGACCTCCGGGCCTGCCAACATTCACGGATGTCCAAAGGCCTAATGAAAGTCCTTGACCTTCAGGGTATCCCAAATTTTTTTTCAGATGATATCCCTCTAGAGGACCCTTTGTATAAAGAGTAGGGGTTAGAGAAGTTGGATCTCCCCCTGGCCGATTGGGCCACCCTAGAAGATTTAACGATTGAGGGGGTATGCCGCACCATTGTTAAAAACAAACACAAATATTTTGCCTGGGTGTGTCCCAAGAGCACCAAGAAGGGACCAATTATTCTGAGGTCTGCTTCTTGCATCAGACCTAGCACAAGAAAGGGGAAAGAGAAATAAGCCACCCCATCCAACGTGCCTCCCTAGGGTTCGATCCCCATAATGGCACAGTTATAAGAGAAAATGGAGGCGTCAAGCATGGCAAGCCAGAAGATAAGCGCACAACTCTCCCAGGGCCTCCTCGGAACTCCAGTAGCATCTGCTCACCTAGTAGGATCCCTTGTCATTGGCCATAATGAAAACACAGGTCCAAGAGACTGAGGATGAACCAAGGCAAAAAATAGATGAGCAACTAATGACTGGGGAAACTGGACCCATGGGATCAACCATACCCCCATTCATTACGCTCCAAATGCCTTTGGTTACTTTGGGTGACCAAATGCCCCAGAGTACATTTGGTGAGGTAATCATGGTGGCCCAAACTCTGAATCTTGGCTTGATACCTCAGTCACCTCCAAAAAATGTTCCAATGGAGGAAGACATTCTAGAAAATGAAGCCAAAGAGGAAGAACAACAATAGTAGGATGAGGGAAGAACTCCCAAAGATAAAAATGTTAATTCGCCTGATGCTGAGAAGGACAAGGAAAGCCCTAGGGCTACAGGTGGTATGGGCATCGGCATAGAAGAAACCCTAGATATCACAAAAGAGGATGCCAACATGGTGGAGAACACTAAGGCCTCTGAAGAATAGGAGAGGGAACATGAACAAGAAAAAGAAAGGAAGCCCGATGACACTGAAAATTCCAAGAATGCACCACCAGATTCTGAAGGGAATCCCAATGCCCAGATCCTAATAGCAAAGCTTCCCTAGCCACCCCAATGGCTGGTGGAATCAAGGAAGAGAAAGGACCCGACTATAGCAATAGGTGTTTGGCTCTCCCTGGTAGAGATGATGGCCTAAAATGCAAAGGTCAAAAATCCTAAGAAGGCTCAGATGATCCATACCCTCTAGACTAGTCCAGTAGGAAGTACAGTTGTAGATATCGCAACACCTCCCCCAGATGCAGATGCAATGGCTATAAGGATGAAAGTTTACACTATTATAGAAGTAGAACTGGGGAGGATAGACAAACAGGGTGAATTGGACCTATTGAGAGAGGCCACCAAGGTAGTGGAGACCAATGTGAATATCCTCACACTTCTGGTGGAACTTACGCAGCCCCTGGCTGAAGTCCACCTGGAAGCTTCTACCTCTAGATTATCGCTTGCATAGGATGATGTGGATTCTTTAAGGGACATGAAGAAGAAGGCCCAGGATGTGGATGGGTGGGTCACCAAATAGATAGCCATCATGAGGCTATTTTTAGTGGTGTCACTCCTAGATCTCTATCAGATCAACATTCTCCTCAGTTAGGCGAACGCCTCCGCTATTGTGTGGGAAAAGGACTTAGAAAAGTATGAAAAATGGAAGGCCATGTTGGATGAAGTTTTCAATGTCAGAGAATAAGTCATCACTGAGGAAAGAATTGTGGGAGATGAATTGTATAATTCTCTTAAGGCCCATTACTCTAGAATTGGCCTCAAAATCAAGGTATGCAAGGAACTAGGTAAGGCTCTAAAAGAGAAGGTGACCATGGCCCAATATACTTTGGGCCTATTTTAGGCATTTGTGGTAGGGCTGTCACAAGTTGACCCCTTCACCACTAGGACATGCACCCCGAAGGACTATTTCCTCAGTAAATATGATGAGTGGATGGAGTCCCTGTATCATTTTTTCAAGGATTTTGATAGGGGAAGGTTATCAATATTATCCAAGATGATGATCCAGGCACATGATGCTATGAAGATGGTAGAAAAATTCTGGAATAGGGCCGGAGAAGTCGAAGAGAAGCTGGAGGTTGCCCGTAGCTGATGGGAAAACATCAAGGAGATAGATGAAGATGGCATAAGCCAAGTTTTGAAAGGATTTAAAAACTATAAGGAGCAATAAGGTCCTTCAGAGTTTGGAGATTTTCATCAGCCAAGCATATTTTGTATTCATTATTCTTTGAGTGTAAGCTCCCAAATGCCAGAGTTCTAGATCCATGGTTTTGTATTCTTTTGACAATCTGCATCTCAGTTCCCTGGAGCTGACTGGTCATTGTCAGATAGTTAATAAGGGTGTCAGGAAGTAGGTGACCCTAGCAAGATACGTCAGCTCAGGGGATGGTTTTGACATATGGTCTTCCCAAGGCGCTGCCCCAGAATTAAACACCTGGTGCATCAGAGATAGTGAGATGCTTTGACATTGATGATGCATGTAGCCTCGATCCCTGGGGGATCAAATTTCTTCTATTCTCCCTTTGGCTCTCTTCTTGAGGCCGATTCTTCCATACCTCATTTCTTGTATCATTCTTCTGACATGTCAGACCTCCATTCTTTTCAAAGTTGTTGTAGCATGGTGTAGGTAGTACCGGCCACCAAAAATTGTATTTTATTAATTGAGTGTAAAGTGAAGTTAGGTTAGTTTTAGGGAAAACATGTGTCTAAATAACAAGTCCAACCTCATTCCAAGGGTCAACAGAATTGATGATTTTATAGTCCATAGCTATAGTATTTCATTGTTTCATTTCTAACAATTGTAGAGCTCAATGCTCCCTTGGAACCATTGTTGATGTACTCACTAGTGATGCTAGAAAATCAATAATGAAGAAGGAAGGATTCTCGCAATGCTTTTTTTGGTCTCCTGATCTTTGAGTTAATACTCTTTTGTACTGTATGTTTCTTATGTCCCTTGCTCTGATATTTTAAGAAGATTAACGACCTCCTTTTCCCTCGCTATTGAATATATATGAACTGATGGTTTTGTGTGTATTCAGTATTTTAGTGTAGCATGTTAGAGCATGGTTGATGTTTTAAATATATTTGCATGACTATAGGTATATGGAATATTTGTAACCTTGGCCTATCTTTTGATGTTTATTTGGTTAACTAAAGAATTCTTGTAGGAAACCCCCAACTTACCTAAATCCCCGGAGAAGACAAGCCAAGATAACCAGCTATCCCCCTGAACAAAATATTCACACTCCCAACTAAGCTCCCACACTGTCGAGACCCGAATCTCACGTGCTTGAAGGCTAGAAGAATTTATTCCCCGAACAACCTTTACAGGTGAAGTTGGCTAGTACCCCAGTACCCGGTGACAACTTACATCGTTTGGCAGACCCAGTCACAAAGTCCCATCAACAGAAGTTAATGAATTCCTTAGTGAGAACATTTGGATTATCAACAAGTTCACCTCTTTCATTTTTTAATTTTTGTTGTCTTGTTAATATATATTCTCTATTTTGTATTGTTGTGAAAAAACTTAGAGTTTCTATCTCCATTTGATAACCAAGTTTCTCCTGATTTTTATTTCCAAAATGTTTCTTCTTTCGTTAAGAGTTCCTCATGTTTCCTAAGAATCTCTTTTTCCTTGAGATATCTACTATTATCCATATCTTCTCTTATTATATTTTTATTAATATTTTGAATTTATTTTTATAGCTCTTCTTCTTTATGTGAATATATTCTTAAAATGCTCTTTATTCCATTGCATAGTATTTTTCTTAAGAAATTTCAATTTGGAGATAAAACAATACATTTTGGATCCAACAAAGGTACCTTCCTACCACCATTTTTCAATCAGTCATAAAAAATCCTTGTCTTGAAACCACATATTCTTAAATTTTAATGGGAATTAATGGGGTCTACACTCTTCCTCAATTTCCAACATGACTGGAAAGTGGTCTAAACTTGCCATTCCTAATATGGATGAAGAAAGAGTTTTATTAAATAAAATAAAATCACCTTTAAACATGAATTTATCCATTTTTCTCCTATGTTACATAAACATTCCCTGTGATTTTTCTAGGTGAATGTGTCATTGTTGGTATTAATGTCCATAACACTATTGATGATTACTCATTCCCTAAAATCTATTAATGTATATGATTCTTGTTATACACCACCACTTTTATCATTCAAATGTAATATAGCATTAAAGTCACCCCCAATAAAAAAAATTAGATCAGATTTTTGTTTTAAAAAAATCTTGTATTTCCTTCCACATATTTTTTGTCATTTTTTGTGATTGGACCATATACATTGATGACAAAGAAGTTAATTAGGTTCCCAAAACTACGAACACATCCACCTAACCAATTTGGTCTCCTAATGGTGATCTCAGAACTTACTTTCTTAGGGTCCCAGATTACTGCTAGACCACCTAAGGCCCCTAACATTCTAGGTAGTGACCTTCATGATTCCTTGGGAGGTACCTTCCCCTTCCCAACATGAAAAAGTGAGGTTAGTTTTTCTTGGCCCTCATTTGACCCAGCTTGTTCTCTTAATTCATTAATTTATTTTCAGCCTCTTTTCTTGAATGTTTTACCACAAACGAGGATAATCAAATCGGGCCAATCTGTGGCTAGGCCATTTTTTGTAGATTTTTTTATTTACCCCAAAATGTCATTCTCATTCATATTCTAGAATTCCTCATTCTCCTTGGTTTCAAGATTGTTTAATTCTATAATTTCCTTTATCAGCTCCCTTTTTACTACTTCATTTTCCTCATTGATATCTTCATTAGAAACATATTCTTCTCCAGTAACTTGATCAAACCCCATCATGGAAAATATTGATTCCATTTCTAATGGTATTTGGCCTTCCTTCACCACCTCATTCATATTTTATATCTTTTCTACATTTTCACTTTCTATTTGTTGAAGTACATTATTAGATTTACCTAAGATTAAATATTTTTCTTGTACATTTCCTACATAGGTATCCTTAGGTGCTATGTGGTTTTCATCATAATCTTTTACATTGGTGTCTTCTTTGGTTGGAATAGAAGCCTCTCTAATACTATTGTCAAATTCCTCATCTTTAATTTGTTCATTATCTAATAATAGGAGTTCCTCTTTGGATACTTCCATGATGTTATATGTATCTTTCATTATGGCTTCCAAATCCACTCTTGTTTTGATTTTATCCATATTACTATTATTTAAATTTGTTAAAATTTCTTGCGACATAATTTTGGTTTACATTAATCAGTTCATATCCTCTGATTCCTTCATTTAGTCTAATGGAGATTCTTGAGGTGGGAATTGAATCAGATTTGGTTTTAATCTCAAGTCCCTTCACAAAATGGTGCGAACGGGGTATGGTTCTTACTTTATTTTCATTGATTTTACCTAGAAAAAATTTAGGGTCAAGGTTAATTTTTTTAGGAGAAAGACTAGTTACATGGCTAAGTAAGAAGCAAAGTTGTATATCACAGTCTACTGTCGAGGCTGAATATGTTGCAACAGCTATGAATTCTTTAAACATTGTATGGATCAAATAGCTACTAGAAGGTATGAAAGAGGAGATTACCGATCTAGTTACTATCTTTTGTGATAAAACAAGTGCTATAAAAATTTCAAAGAATATGGTAATGCATTCTAAGACCAAGCACATATCTATCAAGTATCATTATTTGAGAGGGAAAGTTCAAGAAAAGAAGGTGATGTGGGAGTATGTGAGCTTGAAGGATAAATTAGTAGATATATTCACTAAGCCACTACCAAAGCATGATTTTGAGTATCTTTGAGGTAAGTTAGGGGTCCTACCCATATCCAGCATTCTTTAAAGAAAGATTCATGCTGTATAAATTATAGGACTCAATAGAATATCTATTTTTTTTATTCGATGCTAGTGTTCACACTTTAGGTGTTTCCTGACGTTGTGTAAGTAATTTTGTATGTAAGGAGTTATCGATACATGCAAGGTATGGTCCATTGCCTCAACAAATATTTTTGGAGTATGAACCTTTGGCATTGTTGTCAAAGAGAGAGAATGAATAATTGATGAATACATAGATTAAGGGAGAATGACTGATTGAAAGAACAAAAAGAGTAAGAATATACATAAAGATGTTGAGAGAGAATGGACACAGAGGGAGAAAAAGATCAAATAGATTAGAGGGAGTAAAGAAAAAACATAGATGTAAAAAGAAGATGAACTGTGTTTCCATCAATGCCAAAGAGGGAGATTGTTAATCAACTGATGGAGATGATGATGAAGACCGAGATCAAAGGTATACATGATTGTAGAAAGAATTAGATCATTTTTTATTTTTCATTGAAGTCAAGAAATTGATTTCTAGTTCATATTGAATTGTCATATCTTTTGGAGTTGATTTAATTGGGAAATAGATAAAGATCAGACAATGATAAACTCATCTGGAGATAACTAGTTTCTACTTTATCAAGTTAGTAAAGAAGATTGGAAAATTCGGTAAGATTAAAGAGTTAAGCTACCAAGAAGAGATAGTCTATCAATAAAGGGTTATGAAATTTAGTCAGGATACCAAGACATTGAAGCACTGAGCAGTGCATGTTAGTCATTGAACCAAGAGTTATTTACCGAACATAATAGATGTGAGAAATAAATATAAGAACACATTTAATGCAATTCTACAATGATCTAGAGGATTCTAAGATTGAAAAGGAAGTTGGTTACAAGATCTGTGCATGGGAAAATTCAAGGAATAAATCTGGTATAGATTAACAGGTAAAAGTGAAGGTTTTATTTCCAAGAAAAGTGAAAGTTCTGAGGTGATGCCAAAGTGGCTAACCAAGTTTCAAGTTCATTGAATTAGTTCAAAAAGGTTAATCTAATGGTTGAACGTGACTGAAGGAAAACCTAATCAAGAAGATTAAGAGGTAAAAACAAATTCTATTTAAAGGATGAATTCGAAGAACAAATGGCTGGAAATTTGAAGTGTTGAAGTGATACTGAGTCATGCAGTGAAGAGAAAAGAAGTGATAAATCTGAGTCTAAGTGAAGATATTGTTGAAGTTTTGATGCCAGTAGTCAGAGAGATCATAAAGGGATCTGATCAAGCAAGAGGTAGTTGCATTTTTACAGATCATTTGACATATTGTTGCTTATTTACATTGGCAATAGAAAAATCTCTTAACCGAGAGGACTTAACAACCTTATTGTAAAATCCTTGAGAAATGTGACATTCTAAAAGAGTGTTCAAAGCCCTCTAACCAGGCCACTCCTAACAAGGTGAAAATCTTAACAGGTCTGATGTAAATCCCCTAATAGGGTCACATTTAACAAATGTGTATTGTAATATTTAACATGATAATCTTTTAATCCTACATACTTTAGAAGAGTATTTTCATTTGTGGGTGATAATTTCCATAAAGGTTTTTTTCCAAATTGGGTTTCCTCATTAAATCTGTTGTCAAATGTCTTGAATGATTCATGTGCATGTTATTGACTATTTATGAAAAGTTATAGAAGATATTTGGTGATTTGGTTTTTTTGTTGTTTATTCTATCGATTCAAATCAGAGTTAAATTTTTAAGTATAAAGTATCATAGTTTTTTGATTCACCCCCCCCCCCATAAGTAATCCAACACTTCAATGATTTCCAAATATTCAAAATGGATGTTTTCAAAATACACTTCTACTAATATATTTATGTCTTTGGAGTCAAACTTAGGTTCTTTGTAACCTAGAAAGGAGCCTCAAGTATTTCCAATGGATTCAAGGGTTAATATAATCCATTGGTAGGTACCCTAGGTTGATCCATTTTGGTAGCTTAGTAGGTTTATTATTATTAGGGTTAAAATTGTGAACCCATTTCAAAAAATGAAACACATAAATTTATAAACAATATCTTTTTCTACCAATATTTTATCCCTAATTACTAGATAAAAACAATTAATTAAGAAAAAAATTATGCAAGGGGAGTAATACTTACCTGATAGTGGTTAGAGTCCTTGTTAGCATATTGGAAAATTTGGATGATGGTTCTGATGGCATATAACTGATTAAATGTTTGATAATGTTAAGTTGAAGATAATGCAAGGCATTAAATCAGTTAATAGTTTGTATTTTCATTGATGTCAACTTGATATCATCTGTACGGTCATGTACATAATGCCAAAGACTTCAGAGAATCAATGGAACAAAGGTTATGCTTTCAGCAATGCATAAAAGTCAAGTATTCACTAAGTGATAGATAACACCGACGGAGTGCACACCATCGGTAAAGGTAAAGAAGAAAAGTCATAGTGATACCCGATGAGCAGAAGACAGTGTTTCCTGATGAAGCAAACCACAGGATCCCAACGAGCTAAAAATAGAGTTTCCCGATGAGTAAAAAACCAATGATGCCTGATGGACGGAGATCCCGAAGCTAACCAGAGTCACACCGACGAAACTGGCAGTTGTAACCGATGACTAACTGAAGAGTTGACCGACGGAAAAGATAGTTCAAAAAATGACAAAATATCTAGCTGGCAAGAGCTAAAGATAGACTTAACTAGTTGTTTTCTTTTTTTTATTCGACTAGAGTTAAGTAATTGATTCAAAGCTGATTTATATAGTTGGCATGAAGATAACTATGAGACAAATCAGGGGTTATGCTTTAAATCAAATTGGTTGGATTGTTTTTCATGCCAAGAATAAGGAATCAAGAAATAGTGAATGTCATGTCTATATAAGAGACAAGCTTAATTCATTTTCGCATCACATGAAAAGGGGATTAAGGGGAGTGAATAGAAAGAGGATGCTAAAGAGAAACTGATGAAGAACAACTTTATGCAGTACTGATCAATCAAGCCGAAGGAGAGCTAAGGAATTTTGTAGACACCAATGAACAGTAAGCACAGCATCACAGAGAAAAAAGTATGGAGCACAAAAGAATTGAATTGATACATTGATCAGAGACGTAATGTACTTAAATAGATCTGAAAATCTGCAATTCAAGCTACATTAGAAATAGGTCATTTTTTTTTTAGTTTAACCATTGAAGCATCAAGTCCCTTAATAGAGTAGGACTTAACATTCTTCTATATATTGAGGTACATCCCAAGTAGTGCCAAAAAGGTTGATTCATGAAAGTAGCATTGGATATGCCCAATGCATATTGACAGTCTAAGAGAGAGGTTGATTCAAGGATGGCAGCACTAGATGCCCGATACTAAGTGACAACCTATATGTTTAAAATATTCTAACAAGGTCATACCTAACAGTGTGTCTGTAACCTTTAACAGGGTTGGCTCCTAATAGGGCTCACTTTAGAAGAGTGAAAGTTTGGGGTACCGGTCCCAGTGGTTTTTTCTGTTAACAGGGTTTCCACGTTAAAATCCATGTGTTATATGTGTCTATGATATATTTATTTACTATTTTGTATCTTACATAATTCATTCTAGATTTATCGGCATACTCCGCATATTTACTATATTTCGGTAAATGGATAACTGCTTATCGGTAAACATTAAGAAGAAGGTTTAACAGAGCAATCTGACAAGTAGTAAGTTGATATAAGTTGTTCAAGGCATTCATCTTGTAGGACAAACATAACTTGAGAAATAA
>MU226592.1:467615-484569 GCA_018584345.1 Thuja plicata | reverse complement strand
TAAGTTGTTCAAGGCATTCATCTTGTAGGACAAACATAACTTGAGAAATAATTAGTGGTTATAGGAGTTGAAGGGTTTATTTAAGGATTAATTTGAAGCCACTGATTCACCCCCCCCCTCCCCCCACACCCCCCCTCAGTTATTACTAATAGGTTCTATTGGCATTGATGTCAACATAGCAAAAGGATTGAGCAGAGGACGTAATCAGAAGAATTATTTGCTTGATGTTATCTTAACTATTGTAAGTTAGCTAGTGGATCATAATAATAAAAGGTTTGGTTAGAAGTCAATATTTCAGAGAAGAAGTCGTGCACATAGAGGAAACATGTTGAAGATGTTTACTATGTTCACCCAAACTTACATAAAGTTTCATGATGTTTTTTACAGGTAATCTAGCTGCAGAAGGTGACTGTTAGAGAGGGTGATAAACTGTATGAACAGGAAGATAGAAAGAGCTTCAGTGTACTCAATAGAGTGAGAATTTCATAGAGAAAACCTAAGAGTGTGTTGGATACATACTCAGGTTTCTTCAACTTAGAGGGTTTGTACTTTAGAGGCCTGCAAGGCATAATCTTCATAATCTTATGATATCAAAGACTTGTTGAGAGGATTATTTAAGTGTTATGAAAAGGGGTTGGAAAATCTAATGGTTTTGATGGATTTGAATGATTGATTATTTTTCATGATGCTATAGGATATTGTTAAAGTATGTTCTTGATGATTTGGGGATACACATGGATCCAAAGGATCAGATTAGTGGATTTTTTAGTTAATAATAATATTTTTATTATTATTCATGTTCTTGACCAACCTAGTTAGTAAATCATGTTACACAAGTGCTAAGCATGAAATCTTGGAGATTTATGATCGCGAGGTGGTGGTTATAGATGGTGGTTATGACCTAGTAGCCAGAGATGGATTTGAATCATGAAATCTAGTGTGTTGATTGAATAAATGGTGGATTAGGTTTTTTCTAACCTTTTTCTGTATATAAAATGATGAATTAGGAAAGACTCATGATGTAGTCAAGGATAGGGGACCCAAGAATGGACATTCCAAACCTTGCAGCTTTCAAAAAACAACACAGCAAAAAACATAACACAAAGAAATATAACAACAATATCAATTTATATTATTAATAACATGAAATTACACAAAAAATTTGGGGTTTTAAGGCCTTCCCTTTTATGACCAAATACAATAAAAACAAGACTTGGATCTACTATCAGGTCTAACCAAGCCCACAAGATAACTCAATTATCATCTACTCAAGCTCTCCAACTTCTAACTGCCTCTAGTCCCCCCTTTACTACTCTACCCATACCCTCTTTTATACAACACAACCACAAGTCAGCTTTACAAAGAAACAATTCAATTAAATAACAGTCAGCTTCAAGTAAAGAACACCCAATTTGTTATCCATCAGTTGCCATGAAAAGGTCATTAAATTTTCATGGCAGAGTGAACCATATTAGATTTAGGTCCTCCCACCTCTACGGTCGATCCAAAACTCAAGGAATGAAACCCCAAATGAAATGCACCAGTCGGCCATCCCAAACAGTTAGAATAACCACATCGGTGATCAAGAACACCAAAAACCAAGCCACTCAATGAGACTCAACCAAGACAAACACCACCAAATAGAACACCAAGCAGAAAATTACTGAAAAAAGTACCACCGAGCACCACCGAACCCAGTCACTGAGTCTTTCGGTGAAGCAATACATCTTCCAACCGAGAACTACAACCAAAAATTCAAACCAAAATCAAACATACTTTTTGGTAATATAGGATTTCCAACTACCCCAGGATGCTCCTACATCAACTCAAGGTGTGGATCATGAATGTGGATGCTAGAGGTGGATAGAAAAAGAATATCCTAATTCAAAGGTAATCAAAAGTGTTTCAACAAGAGTTTGAATAGATATCTTCGTAGTGTTATATTGGAGTTGTATCAAAAATGAGGTAGATATCACTTACACAATTAACAAAACTTGTATAGATCATTGTAGTGATCAGAATGTAAGGTAGTGAGCCTTTCTCTCAGGGTTGTAGCTTGAGGATTTTAATTTGATCAGTGAGCTCTAGGAAATGAGCCTAAATGCATGTGCATTCCCCATGTATTACACTAAGGTTGTGCTTATAAGAAGGTATTTCATTATTGTGGTTAATTATCCCCACCATGGATTTTCCCCTAATAGGGTTCCCATGATAAAAATATTTTTTCAACTTGTGTGGATGTTTTTTAATTTGTATATGCATGCATGTTTTATACTCTACTTATTCAAATCATATTAAAGAGTACACAATTTAGAGGGTTTTGAGGTTTAAGGTTTTTTGTAACAACTAATTCACCACNTAACAACTAATTCCCCCCCCCCCCCCCCCCCTATCTTAGTTTTTTTCCATAATATTAAAAATTGGTATCAGATATTTGGTCCTATGAAGGAAGCCTAACAGCTGGAGGGAGATCATATATGGAAACTTACAAGGAAAATCCTAGGTTTGAAGGAACAAAACACCCAATACAAAAAGGAAGGATGGTTAATCATATAAGGTGAAATGGAGAATATTATTGGACAATAAAAAAAAACTCCCATACCCCTCTTGTAGATCTATCTGTGGCTACACTAGATGGAAAGAAGTAGTTTGAATACAACATCAGAGAAAAGGAAGCATTTTTAAGTTCTCTATCAGATACACAATATACAAATGTAATGTAGTTAGAAACTTCTCATGAGATATGGAAAAAGTTAGACACTTCATGAAGGTGATGCATGTGTTAAGCAAGCCAAGCTACAAAGCCTAAAAGGAAGGTATGAATCTTTGAGAATGTCTAAAGATAAAACATTATATGTTATATGTTAAAAATAAATGAGTTGGTTTGTAGCATCAGATGCGTTGGTGGTGTATTAGATGAAGGGTATATTGTATAAAAAGTATTGAGATATTTTCCTCCTTCATATAAGAGAACATTTATTTCTATTGAATAAATCAAAATTTTTGTTGTTGTGACAAGAGATTCATTGGTAGGAAAGCTTTATGCCCTTGAAATGAGTGAGTTAAATGATTCTCTACCAAAAGTTGAATCATCTTTCTAGGTAGCTATATCAAGAACATATATGCATTGATCAGATCATGTTTAATGATCTACAACAAAGGTGCCAAAGTATGAAAAGGACACAATAGAGCTTCAAGAAGAAGAAAGAGATCTTCAAGAATTGGAAGCACTAGTTGCAAGGAGACTGTAAGAAGGATCTGGTAAGTACAAAGGAAAAATGTCTTTCAAATGTTTTTGGTGTAAAAAAAGATAGAATACTATACCTCTATATGTCCAAAGAGATTCTCTAATCATAATTATGATAAGTCTAACAATGATAATAAATGTTATTATGCTGATGATGATGAGCGAGTTACTGATGTTGAATCTGATAATGTTAAGAGTGGAGATTAACTTGTTTTTGTTGCAATCATGGAAAATGAATCCAAGACTATAAACATGATATCAAATACTAATGCTAAAAATCTTGTCGAATATATCATGACTGATTTTTTTGATAGTAGTATGTACAAGGATGAAATTTCATTTACTGAAAGATATGGGTCATCTCTACTTTCTCAAAGTGCCAAAGAAGACAAATAAATTTTTAACAATAGGATCTTTCACTTCATGTCTAATAATTAAGTCAAATTTATGAAATTTGAGATGCATAAGAGCAATATTGTCAAGAAGGAAGATATCTCCAAAGGTAAGAATTCTGCAAGTCATATTGTTGTAAAAAAGTCTGCTGAAAATATAATGAGTAATGTTCATGATAAATATACTTTTGAGGAGATCAAGATCAGTGATATCTCTCCTAAAAATGTCTCAGCATGTAGTAGTTTCAAAGAGGTTAACCCTGATATATTTATGGATAGTGCTAATGAAAAAGGAAAAGTCTCAGTCAATCAAGGAAATAGGAAAAATGACTAGTTGATTTATAGTGCATGTTCACATCATATAACTGGTGACAAAAGAAATTTTTTGAAATATGAGGAATATTATGGATAACTTGTTAGTGTTAGTAATAACTAAGAGGGGGGGGGGTGAATCAGTGGTCTCAAAAATTTATCCTTTAAACTTTAATCCACCAATTAATACACCCCAGATTATTAAGTCCCTACAAGATGTATGCCTTTGAAATACTTGAAATAAATAATTGTCTATTGGTTTACCTTGTCTGTCCTTCTTCTCCTTTATAACCGATAAGCAGTAAAACTTATTTACCGATACTCAGTAAATATGCAGAGTATACCAATCAATCAATAAATGCATATGTGAAATGTAAAACTATAAAGTAATAAATCATACACACATAACACAAGGATTTTAATGTGGAAACCCTATTAAGGGAAAAACCATTGGGATTGGTACCCCAATTTTTCACTCTTCTGAAGTGAGCCCTGTTATGAGCCAACCCTGTTAAAGGTTACAAACACACTATTAAGTGTGACCTTGTTAGAGTATTTTTATACATAGATTGTCACTAAGTATCTGGCATCTACACTACCATCCTTGAATCAGCCTCTAGACTGTCAATATGCTTTATGCTAATCTTACTACCATCCTTGAATCAGCCTCCTTCTTAGACTGTCAATAGGCTTTAGGTAAGACCGATGCTACTATCATGAGTCAACCTTTTTGGTAATCTGTTAGGATATACCTCAATTATAAAAGACTGTTAAGTCCTACTCTGTTAAGAGACTTAATGCTTCAATGGTTAAACTGAAACACAATGACCTATTTCTAATGTAGCTTGAATTGCAAATATTCAGATCTATTTATGTATAATACCTTTTTGATTAATGTATCAATTCACTTTCTTTTTACTTCTCTTTCCACTCTGTGATGTTGTGCTTCACTATGTGTCAGTGTCTGTAGAATTCTTTAGCTCTCCCTTAGCTTGATTGATCAGGACTGCATGAAGTTTATCCTTCATTAGTTTCTCTTTAGCATCTTCTCTCAATTCACTCCCCTGTGTATCTGATTGCTTGTAGAAATGAATTATGCTTGTCTCTTATATAGACATGATATTCCTTAATTCTTGGTTCTTGATTCTTGATTCTTGGCGTGAAAAACAATCCAACCAAATTGATTTATGGCTTTAACTCTTGATTTATCTCATAGTTATCTTCTTTCCAACTGTATAAATCATCTTTAAATCACTTACTTAGCTGTGGTCAAATAAAACAAATAAAACAACTAGTTAAGTCTATCCTTAAGCTCTGCCAGCTAAATATTTTATCATTTTCTAATCTCTCTATTCTGTCGGTCAATTCTATAGTTTGTCACCGGTGACAACTACCAGTTCCGTCTGTGCAACTTCAGTTAGCTTCAGGATCTCCATCCATCAGGCATGATTGGATCTTGCTCGTCGGGAAACACTATTTTCAGATCGTCGGGCATCCTGTGATTCTGCTTCATCAGGAAACATTGTGTTCTATTTATCGGGTATCACTGTGACTTTATCTCTGTCTTTACCGATGGTGTGCACTCCGTCGGTGTGGTCTGTCACTTAGTGAATACTTGAATTTTATGCATTGCTGAAAGCATAATCTTTGTTCCATTGATTCTCTAAAGTCTTTAGCATTATGTATATGACCATACATATGGTATCAAGTTGACATCAATGACAATACAAACCATTAACTTATTTAATGTCTTGCATCATCTTCAACTTAACATTATCAAACATTCAATCAGTTACATGTCATCAATCTCTCCCTTTGGCATTAATGGAAACATTCTTTATTATCATACTATACTATTTCTAATACAACATGAAATACAATTGTTGAGATTCATCAAATTACCAAACAGTTTGTTTTGATAACTGATAAATATGTCTGACCGCCGGTAAGCTCTGTGTAAGCTTAGATTTGATTCTTGTAGCTTTTCTATTTCTTCTTCTGATGTGTTGTATCCTCTGTCTGTGTCAATTTCTGTCTTGATTTTTCTTCGTCTTTGATGTCTCTATCTTTTATTGGCAACTTTGATACAAATTCTCTCCCTATGGATATGATATCTCCCTGTTTGGAGTAATCTGATAATGAATAGTTTCTGATGATAATATGGATACATTCTCTCCATTTGACATTAATGCCAAACAAATATTTTCATAAATATCTGACATTCTGTCAAACAATTTCTTCTATCCATAATATATTCCTTGAATTTCCCTTATCCATCATTAATATAACAATTTTCTCTGGTGCTTGGTTCTAATATATACCTCTCTATATATAGATGTAGCTTTGAAGTTCAGCTTCTTCTTGCTTCAATCATGAATGATATTCTGATAATATATGGCTAATGCAACCTTTAGTCCTTTTACTGACTGATAGACATGGGTTTGACCCCTAGTCCTTTTCTTAGGTACTCAAATGTATCCTTGGGCAGTGGCTTGGTGAAGATATCAGCCAATTGTTATTTTGATTGCACATATTCAAGTATCACCTCTTTTTCTTGAACTTGTTCTCTTAAATAATGATACTTGATGGCAATGTGTTTATTCTTTGCATGCATGACTGGATTCTTGAAAATATTTATTGCACTGGTGTTATCACAATAGATAATTATTGGTTCTTTGATCTTCATATGCATACCTTCTAGCAACTGTTTGATCCATGCAATATTTGAGCAGTTTGCAGCAGTAGCAACATATTCTACTTCTGCAGTGGACTGAGAGATGCATCATTGCTTCTTGCTAATCCATGTGACAAGTTTGTCACCCATAAAGAATGCTCTTCCAGTTGTGCTCTTCCGGTCATCAAGATTTCCAGCCCAATCAGCGTTGGTAAACACTTTTAGTTCAAATTTTCCTTCTCTTCTATACCATAAGCCAAAATCCTCAGTATTCTTTTCATAGTAGTTATATGTCATTCCCTGGGGTTAGCACAAAATCTAGCAACAATTCCTACTGCATGTGCAATATCTAGTCTAGTGTGTATAACATACATGATTTTTCATATCATTGATCTGTATTGAGTCTGATTTACCTCTGTTGTCTTGTCTTCTTTTTTTAATTTGCATCCAGTATCCATCAGTGTTCTAATAGGTTTTGAATCTTCCATCTTGAATATTTTCAAGACTTCTTTGATGTATTTAGATTATGTAATGAAAATACCTTCATTTTGTTGAATGATCTATAGACCAAGAAAGAAATTGATCTCTCCAAACATAGACATCTCAAAATCTTTGCTTATCTCATCAACAAATGATTTGCATAGCATATCATTGCCTCCAAATATGATGTCATTAACAAATATTTCAGCAATCAAAGTGTTAGCATTAGTATCTTATTTTAAATAAAGATTGTTGTTTTCACTAGTCCTCATGAATCCAATACTTATTAGATAGGAATGAATTCATTCATACCAGGCTCTAGGAGCTTGTTTCAATCCATGCAATGCTTTGTGAAGTCTACATACCATGTTCCTCTTGTCTGGATCCACAAATCCTTCTGGTTGTTTAATATATACCTCTTCTTCAAGTATTCCATTTAGGAATGCTGACTTGACGTCCATTTGATATACTTTGAATTATTTGTATGCAGCATAAGAAAGTAGAATTCTTACTCCTTCTAGCCTAGTAATGGGTGCAAAGGTTTCTCCATAGTCTATACCTTCCTCTTGTGCATACCCCTTTCATACTAATCTTGCTTTGTTCCTTGTGACTTCTCCATTCTTGTTTAGTTTGTTCCTGAATATCCATTTTGTACCGATGACATTCTTGTCATCTGCTCTTGGCACAAGTGACCATGTCTTGTTCTTTTCAATCTGTTCAATCTCATCATTCATAGCACTTATCCATTATTCATAATCTAGTGTAGCATTGACAGACTTTGGTTCAAACTCACAAATTAAGCAATTTGAGTTTAAAGACTTACTTCTTGTTCTTGTACCAGCTTTCTTATCTCCTATGATCTGGTTCTCTATATGGTTCCTTCTTAAATATCTTGCAAGTACAGGTATAGCTCTTTGCATATCAACTTGATCTTCATTACCTTGCACATTATTTTGATCATTATCCTGACTGTTGGTAACATCATTCTGGCCGTCGGTTGTAACATTCTATTTTTCTAGATTTAAGCACTGTTGCTCGGGTAGAGTTATGGGATCTTCACAGTATACAAACTTGTTGTAGTCCTCTAGTTCTTTTGTGCTTTCCAGCTCATTCTTTTCTGAAAATTCATCAATCTTCATATTTGTACTTTTGACTATTTTGTTAGAAGGTTTGAGTAGACATTTAATAGCTTTGCTTTTGGTAGAATATCCCAGAAAAATACCTTCATCACTTTTGGCATCAAGCTTTCCATTTCTATTGTCCTTTAAGACATAACATTGACTGCCAAATATTCTGAAGTAACTTACATTGGTTGTTTTACCATACCATAGCTCATAAGGAGTCTTCTTTGAGTCCTTTCTCAATTGTACTCTGTTAAGTGTATAGACAGCAGTGCTAACAACTTTCCTCTAGAAGATCTGGGTGATGTCCTTCTCTATCATTAATGTTGTTGCATAATCAACTATTGATCTGTTCCTTCTTCAGCAATCCCATTTTGCTGTGGTGTTCTTGGTGCATAAACCTATCTTTTGATACCATGCTCATTACATAAATTAGTGAATTCATCTGATATAAATTCTCCTCCTCTATTTGATCTCAAACATTTCAAGTCCTTACCACTTTTTTTTTCTACCATAGCCTTATACCATTTAAACATCTTTAATGCTTCATATTTTTCTTTTAGAAACATGACCTTCATCATTCTAGAATAATCATCAACAAAGAGAATAAAATATCTATCTCCATAATAGCTCTTTGTCCTCATATGTCCACATAAATCAGTATGGACTAATTCTAGAATATCATGAGATGTATGGGTTTTGCTTTTGAAACTAGACTTTGTCATTTTACCTTTTTGACAATTCTTGCACATGATGTTGTCTGGCTTTGTCATCATCGGTAAGCCTCTTACACTTCCTTTCCTACTTATTTTCATCATGTTGTCAAAATTCACATGAGACAACCTTTTGTGCCACAGCCATATGTCTTCATTTCTAGTCATCAAGCAAGTGGGGTTAGTATCATTTAGATAGAATAAGTTACCTTTGGTCTGTTCACTGGTACCAATCAGTATTCCTAATTCATTGAAGATCTTTGCCTTCTTGTTCACAAATGATACTCTGTGACCTAAATTATTTAGCTGAGAAACACTCAACATATTATTATTCAGTCCTTTTACCCAATAATCATTTTCACATTTAATTAGGTTATTCAGCACTATTGTTCCTTTACCTTCAATTTGACAAGGTGACTCATTTCCCATTCTTACTGCACCACCTTTATAGTATTCAAAAGTATTAAACTTTTCTTTGTCACCAGTCATATGGTGAGTGTAGCCACTATCTACAATCCAGATATCATTCTTACTAATCTTAGATATGAGTGCAGTTTCTTCATACCTTTCATCTTCATCTGACTCATCCTTCACAGCTACAAAAACTATCTCGATATCATCATCCAGTTCGGTGTCAGTATCTTCATCTTTGCAAGCAGCTAGATAGCTAGCCTTCTGTCCTTTATCCTTGTAATCTCGGGTATCATTTCTTTCTGATCGTTAGTAACCTCTATCATCTTTTCTTTTGTTAGGACATCTTGCAGCAAAGTGTCTAATCTCTTTAAAATTAAAACATACGAGTGGAAACTTGCCTTTGTATTTACCTTTTCCTCATAGCATTCTTCTTGCCATGAGTGCTTCAATTTCATCTAGCTCTTCTTCTTCACTTTCGCTTTCACTGTCTCTTCTAGATGAGTGTCTCTGACTAGATTTTCTTATTCTCATAGATGACTTGAATGCGGACTCTAAACTACGTAAGACACTATTATCAAAGTTATTCATCTCAAATGAAATTTTTCTACCAATCAGGCTATCAAGAGTGACTGTATTATTTTCTACTCCTCTCATTTCTTTAATAGCAGAGACTCTAATACCATATACAGGCAATAAGGTTCTTAGGATTTTTCTTACCACTGTCACCTCTTCAAGTGTACCTCCAACGCCTCGTATAGCATTGACTACTTCTTTTATTCTTGTGTTGTACTGAGTGATGTTTTCACCTTCTTTCATTCTGAGATCATCAAACTTTCCTCTAAGGCTTTCTGCCTTGGCTCTCTAAACATTTTTATCACCTCCATGTACAAGTTTTAGCTTATCCCACATTGTCTTTGAATTCTTGCAATCTTTGACATCCTCAAATTCAACATCAGAGAGTGAGGCTAAAAGCTCTATAACCATGTAGTTATGTTCATGCTTTACTCTTAATTGATATGCCATCAATGGTCCTATAGGAAACACATATTCAGTATCTAAGTATTGAGTAATATCATTGCCAATACCTGATAAGTGGAGTTTTATCCTACTTTGCCATGAATCAAAGTTGTCTTTGTTCAACTTGGGCACATCTCATCTGTTCATCTTGTGATCTTTACTTAGGTCTTGAAACCTTCCTTCTAAGCACACAAGCTCTAATACCAATTGTTAGCAATAACTGAGAGCGGGGGGTGAATCAGTGGCCTCAAAAATTTATCCTTTAAACTTTAATCCACCAATTAATACACCTCAGATTATTAAGTCCCTAAAAGATGTATGCCTTTAAAATACTTGAAGTAAATAACAGTCTATCGGTTTACCTTGTTTTTCCTTCTTCTCCTTGATAACCAATAAGCAGTAAAACTTATTTACCAATACTCAGTAAATATGTAGAGTATACCAATCAATCCATAAATACATATGTGAAATATAAAACTATAAAGTAATAAACCATACACACATAACACAAGGATTTTAATGTGGAAACCTTGTTAAGGGAAAAACCACTAGGACCGGTACCCCAAATTTTCACTCTTTTGACGTGAGCCCTATTAGGAGCCAACCCTGTTAAAGGTTACAAACACACTGTTAAGTGCGACCTTGTTAGAGGATTTTTATACATAGATTGTCACTAAGTATCTGGCATCTATGCTACCATCCTTGAATCAACCTCTATACTGTCAATAGGCTTTATGCTAATCTTACTAACATCCTTGAATCAGCCTCCTTCTTAGAATGTCAATAGGCTTTAGGTAAGACCGATGCTACTATCATGAGTCAACCTTTTTGGTAATTTGTTAGGATATACCTCAATTATAAAAGACTGTTAAGTCTGGCTGTTTTAAGAGACTTAATGTTTCAATGGTTAAAGTGAAACACAATGACCTATTTCTAATGCAACTTGAATTGCAGATATTCAGATCTATTTATGTATAATACCTTTATGATCAATGTATCGATTCACTTTATTTGTACTTCTCTCTTTCTACTCTGTGATGTTGTGCTTCACTATCTATTGGTGTCAGCAAAATTCTTTATCTCTCCCTTAGCTTGATCGATCAGGACTGCATGAAGTTTATCCTTCATCAGTTTCTCTTCAGCATCTTCTCTCAATTCACTCCCTCGTGTATCTGATTTCTTACGAAAATGAATTATGCTTGTCTCTTATATAGACATGATATTCCTTAATTCTTGGTTCTTGATTCTTGATTCTTGGTATGAAAAATAATCTAGCCAAATTGATTTACGGCCTTAACTCCTGATTCATCTCATAGTTATCTTCTTGCCAACTGTATAAATCATCTTTAAATCACTTACTTAAAATTAGTCGAATAAAACAAATAAAACAACTAGTTAAGTCTATCCTTAAGCTCTGCCAGATAGATATTTTGTCATTTTCTGATCTCTCTGTTCTATCGGTCAATTCTGCAGTTCATCGCCGGTGACAACTGCCAGTTCCTTCGGTGCAACTTCAGTTAGCTTCAGGATCTCCATCCATTGGGTATCATTGGATCTTGCTTGTCAGGCAACACTATTTTCAGCTCCTCAGGCATCTTGTGATTCTACTTCATCGGTCAACACTGTCTTCTACTCATCGGGTATCACTGTGACTTTATCTCTATCTTTACCAATGGTGTGCACTCCACCAGTGTAGTTTGTCACTTAGTGAATACTTGACTTTTATGCATTGCTGAAAGCATAACCTCTATTCCATTGATTCCCTAAAGTCTTTGGCATTATGTATATGACCATACAGATGATATCAAGTTGACATCAATGACAATACAAACCATTAACTGATTTAATGTCTTGCATCATCTTCAACTTAACATTATCAAACATTCAATTAGTTACATGTCATCAGTTACATGGGGTGATAACACCGAAGGAAAAATAAAGGGAAAAGGTATTGTTCTCCTAGATGAAAGGAATACAAAAGGTAATGTAATACATGTTGATTTGACTTACAATCTTCTTATTGTTGGTCAATTAGTTGAAAATGGTTACACTTTATACTTCAGAAATGAAGGATGCAAGATCCTAAATAATTATGGAAGTGAAGTTGGATCAGGATCAAAGAGAAAGAGAAATGTTTTCCTTTTGAAAAATAAAGGAACAAATTATCAGATCACATAGATGGAACAAATACAGACTAGATGATGCAAGTACAGTCAAGGAATCATCTTGACAATGTACTGCACCAACAAAATCTGAATCAGATGCAGAGGATCTCAAAATAAGTGCTAATAGAGTTGATGCTAGAGAAGAAGGATAAATTCCAGAATCACAAGTAAATCCAATAATATCAAGGTATGAAGAATTGAATAATTCAAAAGAAAGACACTTGTTTAGTCTAGCAAATTTAAGTCTAATGTTTGAAAAGACAAATTAGATGAACAAATTGTTGATATATGTTTTAAAGTACAAACTTTATATTACAAAATAATCAGTAGATGTAGATACAACAACAAATGAAAAAGGATCAGACAACTGTGATAATCTCAATAATCAAAATCAAAAGGATTCTGATGTTAGACAACTTAAGGAGAATGAGAAAAAAAGGTCAGTTGAAGATAATTCCAATTTAGAGCATCAGGTAAACAAGAAGGAAATTGTGGTTTATCAGATTTTCTTGATTTGTGAGGTTGAGGAAAGAGAATTATGCAAGACCTATACAAATGAATAATAGGCTAGATCTATGGAAGAAGAACTCAGAATTTTACATGATTTAAAAGATAAGCTTAAGATCAGTTCTTCTAAGCTTCAAGAATTTCTAATCGAAAGGGGGACACTAGAAAATAATGGTATAGAATTAGAAAAGGGAGAACGCTCCAAATCTAATCAAAGAAGAAGAAAGGAAAGAACGCCAAGAGGAAGAACTTAGAAAAAACAACCAAGAATCAAAGGTTCAAAGGTAAGAATCTTATCTACAATAAGCTTGGACACAAAGAGAGGGATTATGGAAAAGGATATGTATTTTTTAATTGTAGAAGGAATGATCATAATCAAAGCATGTGATGTAGTATGAAAAAGAGGACTAACACCTTTAACAAGGAAATGATTAAATATGTTTTCAATGCAAGAAACTTGGTCATATTGCAATACAATGTACTACTAAAGGGAAAGATAAGAACAAAAAAAGAATTATTTTACAAATCATATACAACTTATCTAAACTTACTACTAAGAGTTGTAAAGGAAAGAATATGAACAAAGGTGACACAAATGGAGTAAACAAGACCTTGAAGAAGAATGCTTAGATCAAGAAGGAAGAAGAATATAGGAGAGATAAACATGAACAAAAGAATGTAAAGAGAAAAGGAAAAGAAAAGGGGGACAATCAAAAAAAGAACATGAAGAGGAAAATAAGAAAGAAGAACAAAGAGGTTTTAGATATGGGATCTACATCAATAAGATCCAAAGGAAAGTTAAAGGGAATTCTATGTCTCACTCAAAAAAAAAGATGGAGAAGGATACGTCATTACAAAAGAGTCACAAGAAAATATCATTGAATTTGGATTGATGTATGAAATCTACTACTCAGGGGGAGTATTAAACATAGTGAGGGAGAGTTATCTAATCATAAGGTGAGCATTTGAAGTAAGTTACAAGGAAGTGCAGAAATTAGTAAGTTGATTACTTGATTTGTGTAGGAATATCTCAGAAGTGTGTATGTACAAGAAAATAAGGATGAGTTGTTAAATTTCAAACAAGAAGTTGAATGTATTTAGTGAATATGAGATATGTATGTACAAGAAAACCAGATGAGGTTGACAAGGTTGTATAAGAAGATAAGGAAAAGGGATGTGATATTAGTATGACAGAAGAACGTGTTAAAAGAACTGATGGTACACCTTTTTCATTGATGTCAAAGTGGGAGAGAAATGGATGTGAAAAAGGTATTAGGTGTGAAGGTCAAGAGAAGAAGTTGTAGAAGACAGCCAAGATAAAAGAAGATATCAAAGGAGAAGCTAAGAAGGAAGCTAATCAAAAGAAATATGTAAGCTTTAGAAGATATCAGAGGATAAACTAAGAAGAAATATTCTCAAGTGAGCTAAGATATGTGGTGTGTACTCAAGGGGGAGAAGTTGATGTCAAAGAAGTGTATGTAATCTGATTGGAAGCGAGTCAAGCATGTTCCCAAGGGAAGAGGAACAAGTACTATTAGAGAGCCTATGAAAGATAATGAAGGATATTTATAGTAGTATTGTTGACTATCTTTGCAGGGGTAATACTATTGGTTTCTGACTCTATTAGTTATTTTTCACATCACATGTTGCCATGAATGCCAAAGGGGAATATTGTTTTAATATTGGAAAAATTGGATGATGATTGTGTTGGAATTGATATCAACATAGGAGAGGGATTAAGAAGAGGAAGTAATCAGAAGAATTATTTTCTTGATGCTATCATAACTTTTGTAAGTTAGCCAGTGGAGAAGAATGATAAAAGGTGTGGTGAGAAATAGATATTTCAGAGAAGAAGTCATGCACATAGAGGAAGCATATTGAATATGTTTACTATATTCACCAAAAGTTACATAAAGTATCATGATGATTTGTATAGGTAACCAAGTTACAAAAGGTGATTGTTAGATAGTGTGACAGACTATGCCAACTAGAACATAGAAAAATGTTTGGTGTGCTCAATAGCATGATAATTTCATGGAGTGAACCTAGGAGTGTGTTGGAGACATACTCAACTATATTCAAATCAGAGGGTTTGTACTTCAAATTTCTTCAAGGCATAATCTTATAATCTCAAAGACTTGTTGATAGAGTTCTTCAAGTGTGATGAAAAGTGGTTGGAAAATCTAATGGTTGTGATGGATTTGAATAATTGAGTATTTTTTATGATGCTATAGGATGTTCTTGAAGTATATTCTAGATGAGTTGGTGATACAAATGGATCAAAGATCAGATTGGTGGAGTTAAATATTAATATTTTTATTATTGTTCGTGTTCTTGGCTGACCTAATTGGTAAATCGTGTTGTGCAAGTGCTAAATCATGAAATCTAGGAGGTTTATGATCTCAAGGTGGTGTTTATAGATGATGGATATGACTAGAAACTAGAGATGGATTTGACTCATGAAATGGAAATTTGATTGAAGAAATGGTGGATTATATTTTCTCTAACCTTGATGAAGGGGACTCCCCTTAATACCACAAGTACATGACAAAAACAAAGAGAAACAACAGAAATTTGCGAGAATAGTAAATTGGATTCTTATTGGCTCCACAAATGTTGAATTACAAACTTTAGAATTACAATATCAAAAGCCACATGGGCATCCCTTATAATAATCTGTAGGACAAAGCCTCAAATAACCACCTAGAACTGCCCTAGAAAACACCACGGGCCTTCCTTAAATAGGAAATTTTCCACCGCCCAAGAAGGTTGCAAAGATCTAGCCATTAAGGCTGACTACCCTTAGCATTTAATTATTTTTCACTTTTATTACAAAAGGGTCGGCTTTAAATATTTACAAAACATGAGATTAGGTAGCCCAACTTCTGGAAGCCATAACTTTTGAACCGTAGTTCCGATTGGCTATTATAACCACTTTCCAGAAAGGGGAGATCACGATCTACAGTGCCTAACTAGCAAAGCGCAAGTCAGTTGGGGGTTTGACCTTGATCCAAAGCCTCTAAGGTCCTAAAAATTGAGCTCAAAGGTTTTGCACCCTAAAATCTCAATAGTAAATCCTTAATAACTTCGCCAATACAGATGATTTGGCAATGAAATTCAACTGGCATTCTTATATGACTAAGATCAACCTTCACTTGAAAAATTAGAACATTCCGAGTTTAAACAACCACCTTACTAAAAATAGTAAGTTTCCAAAAATAGCAGCTTTGTACAAAATAGCCCTTATTGAATAGAAAAACATATATTTTTGGGTGATGCAAGATTGCCCTTACACCCGGGATGCTCCTGTATCAGACACCCGGGGTAATTTGAGAAGTGACCCTATCACGTCTCAGGTGTGCAGAGGAAAACCAAGCCGATCAACCTCCTCCTTTGTCAGCCATGATGAATCTTCTACAGCTCATCCTCTCCATTTGACCAGATATTCTTCATATGTCTTGTTCCTTGTGCTTCTACCAACACGACTATCTAGTATATCTTCAATCTCCTTGGTAGCTAAAGTAGTAGCTGGAATACTCCACTGTGTTTTTGTGACCTCGACTTCAACACTCCCTTCATGGTACTCTATCAAATCTACAATGTTAAATACTGGTGAAATATTCAACTCAGTAGGAAATTCTACCTCATAAGCATTTCTTTAATCATGCTTCTTTAGTATCTTACATGGACCAAACTTCTTCATTTTCAACTTTATATATGTACCAACTGAAAATCGCTCCTTCCGCAAATGAACCATGACCTCATCCCCAACCCAAAATTCTTTGTGCCTCCTTCTCTCATCTGCCTTAGCTTTATATTGTGCATTCATCTTGGTAATGTGCTTCCTCACCTCCTCATGGATGTTCTTCAAATGTTCTACAAAATCCTCAGCTTCAGCACTACTTATCTCTC
>MU226592.1:415011-445459 GCA_018584345.1 Thuja plicata | reverse complement strand
ATCAACAAAGAGAATAAAATATCTATCTCCATAATAGCTCTTTGTCCTCATAGGTCCACATAAATCAGTATGGAATAATTCTAGAATATCATCAGATGTATGGGTTTTTCTTTTGAAACTAGACTTTATCATTTTACCTTTTTGACAATTTTTGCACATGATATTGTCTGGCTTTGTCATCATCAATAAGCCTCTTACACTTCTTTTTCTGCTTATTTTGATCATGTTGTCAAAATTCAGATGACACAACCTTTTGTGCCACAGCCATATGTCTTCGTTTCTAGTCATAAAGAAAGTGGGGTTAGTATCATTCAGATAGAATAAGTTACCTTTGGTCTATTCACCGGTACCAATCAATTTTCCTTATTCATTGAAGATCTTTGCTATCTTCTTCTCAAATGCTGCTTTGTGACCTAAATTATTCAGCTGAGAAACACTCAATAGATTATAATTCAATCCTTTTACCCAATAAGCATTTTCACATTTAATCAGGTTATTCAGCATTACTGTTCCTTTAGCTTCAATTTGACAAGGTGAATCATTTCCCATTCTTACTATACCACCTTTATAGTATTCAAAAGTATTAAGCTTTTCTTTGTCATCGGTCATATGGTGAGTGCAGCCACTATCTATAATCCAGATTTCATTCTTAATAATCTTAGATATGAGTGCAATTTCTTCATACCTTTCATCTTCATCTGAATCATCCTTCACAACTACAAATACTATCTCAATATCATCATCTGGTTTGGTGTCAGTATCTTCATCTTTGCAAGTAGCTAGATAGCTAGCCTTCTCTCCTTTGTCCTTGTAATCTTGGGTATCACTTCTTTCTTATTGTTGATAACCTGTGTAATATTTGTTATCACCTCTGTCAGATTTCTTCTCAGAAGATCTGTTATCACTTCTTTCATCTTTTCTTTTGTTAGGGAATCTTGCAAAAAAGTGTCCAATCTCTTTACAATTGAAACATACAAGTGGTAACTTTCCTTTGTATTTACCTTTGCCTCTTTGTATTCTTCTTGCCATGAGTGCTTCTGTTAAATCTAGATCTTCTTCTTCACTTTCACTTTCACTGTCTCTTCTAGATGAGTGTCTCTGACTAGATTTGCTTATTCTCATAGAAGACTTAAATGCAGACTCTAAACTTGGTAAGACATTGTTATCAAAATTATTCATCTCAATTGAAATCAGTCTACCAATCAGGCTATCAAGAGTGACTGTATTATTTGCTACTGCTCTCATTTCTTGAATAGAAGAGACTCTAATAGCATATACAGGTAATAAGGTTCTTAAGATTTTACTTACCACTGTCTCCTCTGCAAGTGTACCTCCAATGCCTCATATAGCATTGACTACTTCTTTTATTCTTGTGTTGTACTGAGTGATGTTTTCACCTTCTTTCATTCTAAGATCATCAAACTTTTCTCTAAGTCTTTCTGCCTTGGCTCTTAGAACATTTTTATCACCTTCATGAACAAGCTTTAGCTTATCCCACATTGTCTTTGCATTTTTGCAATCTTTGACATCTTCAAATTCAACATCAAAGAGTGAGGCAGAAAGCTCTATAACCATGCAGTTATGTTCATGCTTTACTCTCAATTGACCTACTGTCAATGGTCCTATAGGCAACACATATTCAGTATCTAAGTGTTGAGTAATATCATTGTTAATACCTAATAAGTGAAGTTTTATTCTTCTTTTCTATGAAGCAAAGTCGTCTTTATTCAACTTGGGCACATGTCGTCTGTTCATCTTGTGATCTTTACTTAGGTCTTGAAAGCTTCCTTCTAAGCACACAAGCTCTGATACCAATTGTTAGTAATAACTAAGAGGGGGGGTGAATCAGTGGCCTCAAAAATTTATCCTTTAAACTTTAATCCACCAATTAATACACCTCAGATTATTAAGTCCCTACAAGATGTATGCCTTTGAAATACTTGAAATAATTAACTATATGTCAGTTTACCTTGTCTGTCCTTATTCTCCTTGATTACCGATAAGCAGTAAAACTTATTTACTAATACTCAGTAAATATGCAGAGTATACCAATCAATCCAGAAATAAATATGTGAAATGTAAAACAATAAAGTAATAAACCATACACACATAACACATGGATTTTAACGTGGAAACCCTGTTAAGGAAAAAACCATTGAGACCAGTACCCCAAATTTTCACTCTTCTGAAGTGAGCCCTGTTACGAGCCAACCCTGTTAAAGGTTACAAACACACGGTTAAGTGCGATGTTGTTAGAGGATTTTTATACATAGATTGTCACTAAGTATCTGTCATCTATGCTACCATCCTTGAATCAGCCTCTAGACTGTCAATAGGCTTTATGCTAATCTTACTACCATCCTTGAATCAACCTCCTTCTTAGACTATCAATAGGCTTTAGGTAAGACCGATGCTACAATCATGAATCAAGTTTTTTGGTAATATGTTAGGATATACCTCAATTATAGAAGACAGTTAAGTCCTACTCTATTAAGAGACTTAATGCTTCAATGGTTAAACTAAAACACAATGACATGTTTCTAATGCAAGTTTGAATTGCAAATATTCAGATCTATTTACTTACAATACCTCTTTGATCAATGTATCAATTCAGTTCCTTTGTACTTCACACTTTCTGCTCTGTGATGTTGTGCTTCACTGTTCATGGGTGTCTGCAGAATCCTTTAGCTCTCCCTTAGCTTGATTGATCAAGACTGTATGAATCTTAACCTTCACCAGTTTCTCTTCAGCATCTTCTTTCAATTCACTCCCCCGTGTATCTGATTTCTTATGGAAATGAATTATGCTTGTCTCTTATATAGACATGATATTCCTTAATTCTTGATTCTTGATTCTTGGCGTGAAAAACAATCTAGCCAATTTGATTTATGGCTTTAACATAGTTATATTCTTGCCATCTGTATAAATCAATTGCTAAACTATGGTCGAATAAAATAAATAAAAAAACCAGTTAAGTCTATTCTTAAGCTCTGGCAGCTAGATATTTTGTCATTTTCTGATCTCTCTGTTCTGTTGGTCAATTCAGCAGTTCATCACCGATGACAACTGCCAGTTCCGTCAGTGCAACTTCAGTTAGCTTCTGGATCTCCATCTGTCGAGTATCATTGGATCTTTCTCGTCAAGCAACACTATTTTTTAGCTCGTCGGGCATCCTATGATTCTGATTTTTCAGGTAAAACTGTCTTCTACTCGTCGGGAATCACTATGACTTTTTCTCTATATTTACCGATGGTGTGCACTCTGTCGGTGTTTTATGTCACTTAGTGAATACATGACTTTTATGCATTGCTGAAAGAATAACCTCTATTCCATTGATTCTCTGGAGTCTTTAGGATTATGTATATGACCATATAGATGATATCAAGTTGACATCAATGACAATACAAACCATTAACTGATTTAATGTCTTGCATCATCTTCAACTTAATATTATCAAACATTCAATTAGTTACATGTCATCAGATTAAAGCATCATATTTCTTCATCAATAGAAGATCCACATGAATTTAACAAATTTTTCTCGTGTTAAGCATGAACTCATAGTGAATTAACAATATAGGATGGAAGATTCATAAAGAAAATGCCTAAAATGCATCTAAAATTGCTCAATTATGCTTCATTAGTTCCTAAATGCATGAAATTAAAACAATTGAATTGAAGAATAATAAGCTAGATTATGCTAGAAATAAAATTGAAATTAGTTAGCTCTTTTAATGCATTATTCACCTATGAAATGAGCTTAGAAGGGTAGCATTTTATAGATTTTCCTTGGAGGGAAAAGGGAAATTTGAATTTGAATTTGAATTTGAATTTTATGGTTGAGATTCACTCATGGGGAAGGGATGAGATTAATCCCTTAACTGATCCATGTGATTGCTCCTCATTTCTCAATGAGTTAAATTTGCGGCCAAGTGGAGGAATATAAATGTTTGAATTAATTAATTCACTTTAATTAATATCCTTTGCCATGTATTTTTTATTTTTATTTGATTTAAATGAGTAGGATTAATTAATGATTTAATGCCTCTTGGTGATTTTTCTTTGATGTTTGATTCTGGATGAATTATATAACTAAATTGATCTAGTTCAATTACATAGTTATGATTAATCTTGAATTTGCATTTGATTTCAGATTAGGGCCTCTGATTATATCAGACCATTTTTAGGTGATTACATTTTATCCCCTTTGAATTGATGTGTGATCAACGTGTTGATTCAAAGAACGTCTGATGTTGATGAGTGATCGAATAGTTTTATACGAATCTTGAAGAAACTATTACTGATTTAAAATCAACTTTGAACTTGATCGAATGAAAAGAGATTGAAGATGAAAGAGATCCCAGATTTCTTGAAGAACTAGATATATTTCATTTGTTGACAGAACTGATAGAAAGACTAAATGATCAATTTGTTGTGAAGCGATGAAATTGATGCCCTAGGTTTCTAAATGTTTGATGATAGATTGAGACCGGAATAACCAATTTGATGTGAAGCGATGAAATTGATTACCATCGTAGAGTTTCAAATCTTGATCAAATACTCAGTTTTATGTGAAGCGATGAAACTGATATCTGATAAGACCTACTTCAAAAAGGTTGAATGGACAATGATTTTGATGTGAAGCAATGAAATTGATTGCTAGAAATGATTTGAATAAATGATCAATTTGATGCAAAGCATTGAAACTCATAACTATCGAGCATTTGGTCAAGATAAATAACTTGATATGGGTCCTAATGAAGTTAATTACCTCTTGATGCTCTGTTAAAGAGACTACCAATTTGATCTGGTGCGATGAAATTGATATCTCCACTAATGTTTGAAACAAAATTATTGATAAGTGAAAGTAATTTGATGTGAAGCAATGAAGTCACTCCTTCCAAGATTGGCTGATTTGCTGATTTTAGGACTTTCAACTTGATATGATGTCTGATGAGGTTGATTCCCCCAACTGTTGGGAATTTAATTTTCCTGATAACTTGATCGATTGTAGAGTTGAATCATAATTGATAATGTCCCAATTATTGAACAAATTTAGTGATATGATCACTCTTAGGATTAAGTAATAATGAGAGGGGGGTGAATTAGTATTACAACACTTTAAACATGAACTTAGTAAATTTCAACTTAACTAGATAATTGCACAAATGAAAAGAACATAAACATAAAACACACAAATCATAACACCATGAATTTGTTGTCAAGAAAAACCTGGCCAAGGGAAAACCCTGGTGGGGATGGTACCTATAAATATGTACTAAAACTATATTGTCCCTATTAAGAGACCTAAGCCCTATTAGGAGATGATTATTACATTAGTACATTTCCTTGTTAGAGGAATACAAAACCCTATTAAAGGTATACTGAGCTCACTACTCATACAATTAAAAATATGATTATGTTACAATGCTTTATTAAGAATGAACAATACAAGCATCTTCTATGCTTAGGTAGTTCCAGTTTTAGCTCACATAACATCTCTTTTATTCTAACATCACAATGCATCCATTTATCCATTCACATCACATCCATACAATCTCATTCTTCACTTCTCAAAATCTCTTAATATATATCTTATTACATTACCCAGTCAGATCCTAAATACATCACAAAATAGAAACAACACTTTTAAAAAACCAAAATTAGAATTTGATGATCATACACTAAAAAAATAGAGGTATTACCCAAACAAAATCCAACTTAGCATGCTTAGATTCCAGATTACACTTTCTCAATCATCATGACAATTCAACATATATGTCTCGTTTTATCACTATCTTCGCATGAATTCAACTATCTGTGACTTTCTATGCTCAACACCAAAACATAAGAGACCTTAACTAAAGGTCATACATATCCCAAAATAGCTTCTCATAATCTTTCATGTCTTCATTTTTCATATAGTGTCTTCATTGACCAAAGTTGTACTGTTATACTCTATAATTATGCTTTCTGTATTTAGTCATTTTATAATCCTTAACTCCAAAACTGTGTATGAAACTAAGAAACCATCCATACCAGATGTGTTTCCATAAATGAAAACCCTCAAGTGTTCCATAACACTCCTAATGAACCACTTTCCAACAATCTCTCCCTTTGGCATTGATGGCAACACTTAGTGAAAAATGACTAAGTGTCAGAAAAAGATATACACAACAGTCTTTATCTCCTTTACATATATCTTCTCTACTCTATACATTTTTCATATATTCTCTTCTCCCCCTTTGACATAAATGGAAAAAGGTATACAAAAATGTAGACTACAGAACAAAATTGTGCTACTTCTTACCAAAAATTATACCATCTTAAGCACGTCTTGGAAGGAGCTCTCCAAGATCTTCAATTCCTCTAACCAAGTCTTCACTAGTATCTAACTCATATGAATCATGCCATTCAATGCAAAATAAGATGTCTCTGCTTCCTTTAGCTTAGTAGGTATATGCTAGGTAAGGGCCTGAATTGTCTTCTCCATGTCATAAATATGTGTGTCAAGAATTGATAACTTAGGAGCGATTCAACTCTACATCATACCAAGTCTTCCCACAACTCTCCCTTTCTCTGTATCAAAAACACTTAGTTTGTCTAATATCCTAGACACTTCTCTGTCTAACTCCAATATAGAGTGTGAAGAGGTCTCACAAGTTTCCATCATCTTGTCCAGAGTTAGTCTATCTTTTTCTATTATCTCAGTCTATCTTTTTCTATTATCTCCTCAATTGTTTTGAGATGTCTAACAAGATTTATACATTAACTGCATAACTTCCTTCCATGGAATACACAACTCCTTGCTTTAGATATAGTTTTGTTCAACAATCCCAAGTCCCATGAGATAGACTTGCAAAATTCTTCCAACTTCTTCGCACTTCTTCTCTGCTTTCTCTTCAGTGATCTTCTCCAAGGACTCATAGTGATTGTCAAAGTCATCCAATACTTTATTCAAGTTATCTACACTATCCTTTGATTGGAAATAAAAAGGTATAGGTAGAATTTTGTTTATAATATCAACTTCTCTTTCCAATATCCTTATCTTCTTCTCACCTTTCTTCTCAAATCTCTCTTTTGCTTTAGCAAATGCAATGAAGGATAGCTTCATCAACTCATCCTCATCCATACTCTCAACATCAGTGTTCAAACTCTTATCTCCACTTTCCAACAATAAATATGAATAAATAGATGAATGAGTTTCCTATTTATCCACAACTTTATTTACTGTTTCTTTTCCTGCTTCAACTTTGCTCATTTTTTGCTCTTCTTTCTCTGCTATTTCTAGAATAGTGCTTCCTTCAATATTGGTATCCTTCTCAAAATGATCACTAAAATCTTGTGAGGTGTCCAAATAAATAGCCACACAAGAAACAAAGAAATCTAGTTTCTACATGGTACTCATAAATTTACTAGTATCTTTGCATAGGTTATATTTAACATTTTCCTTCACCATTTTATATGCCATCAAAATCACTGCTGCTGAAACTGAGTTTGGTCAGTTGTTGTAATGAATTTTATAAACTAGAATCATTGAAATCAATCTAACATCTTGCTAAAATATATCATTAACTGTCATCACTCTTTTATCCCATTGTGAATGCGTTAGGGTTTCCACTTATTTCTTTGTGTTCTTATCTACAATAGGGATAACACAAGAGTTATCCAAACCTATTATACCATGAATTAAGTCACTGCAGATCTTCACAGGCTGATCTCCAAGCCAAATGAATTGGTCATTAACTCTGCTAAGAATTATCTTAATCCATTCCTCTTTGTCGAATTCATAAATTTTAGTCATCCTCGTGATACTGAGGTTCTCAAGATGTGTGAAGTCATCTTTCATATTTCCATCTACTCCTATCATGTCCTTCATCTCTGAATATATCTCAAAGTCTCCCAGAGACTCATACTTATAATTAATGTAAGCCCTAATGTCTTTGACATGTAGAACTTCATAGGGTGTTTGTAAAAATGCATGTCCTTCACGATAATCCTCAGTTGATTTGAATTGTTGGAATAATGAAAGGGTGTGCACTGAGAGGGGCGGGGTGAATTAATACCCTTAAAAACTTTTACAAATTAAACCTTAGTACTCATTACTTGCATAACCGACCATTGTAGTTTTTCTACTTCATACATGCAATATCATAGCATAAATGTAAATGTATGTAAACAAACATTGAAACATTCATGAAACTCATTTACACATGACACAAGTATTTGATAATGCAGAAACCCTTGTTAGAAGGTAAAAACTATGGTGGGGATGAAACCCAAAAAGCTTCACTATCTGTAGAATGGAAGGTGCCTATTAGGGCTACAAGTTTTGATCACTTCTAATGATCTTACCCTATTAGGAGTAACATGTCAGACTTGTTAAGTCTACTCAGTTAAGATCTTTTAGCAACATAATGTATGTGTGCACTCAGTTAAGAGATTTTAAAAAAAGACTGTTAAGTCCACCTTGTGAAAGGATTTTGTTGTTTGCTACAATTTTTAGAGAGTAACAAAATATATGACTTGATTGTTGCAATCTCAAATTTCTTATTACAGATCCATTAAGTACACATAATATACATCACCTTATTGTGATGGATAATACCTCTATTTTTCTCGATAGCCTTGAATATAGTTCTTCATAAATTGAATTCTTCTTTATCTGTCCTTGTTCATGAAACTTTCAGTCTGATCCATAGATGTACTTGGCACCTACAATCATCTCATTCTTGATTGATTATTACTTCTATATATACAAGATTTTGACCTAATTAGGTTTCATAGTTTTCTTGAAAAACTCTAAGATCAAAGGTTTACCACTTGACCTTGATCTCCTAATTTGCATGAATACAATTAGTTAACTAATTACATCCAGAATTTAACGCTTTTCTTGATTCATAAGAAATGGTTATCCAGCTAAGAAAAAATTTATTTTAAAGATTAAAGTTCTTTAGCTGACATGTAGTTGAGATCCACTTTTTTTGGTGAAATGTTCTCTCAGTGTAGACTGGTGCTCATTGATGTCTTTGTGTACTAGTGATCGGTGATGTCTTTGTTTGATATACTTCTTGGTGAATGTGCTATTGCTTGATGTTGAAAACATCAGTGATCACTGCGCTCGGTGAATTTTGTTTCTTAGTGAGCATTGTCATCGGTGGTCATGACCGACTGACCAAAAATGTCTTCTTGTATACTAATGACAACTTCTAATTCTTTAAGGATTATCATTGAATGGGTGTTTCTTAAACTTATACCTAGGCCTTTCAGCAACATCAAAAATCAATGAAGTATCCATAACCAAAGCTTTGAAAAAGATCTAAATACCTTTTATCTGTCAGTTTGTCAATTTCTGCTTCGATCAAACACTCAATGCACTTGGTTCTTTGCTTCCTTTTTGCTAATCTATGTTATCCTTAAGCTATGTTCTTTTAATGATGTTTTAAAAAGTTCTTTCGATTAACCATATACTTTTTGTCTAAATAAATGACATAGTTCCCAATAAACACTTCTCTCCACACAGTTGAGTCGATTAACAATCTGGCAATCATAGCATATAGATTTGTAAAAATATGAAATCACAGATATATGCTCCACATCTCCACATAATCTCACTAATCTCACAAGATCTTACACCTCTTAATCAGGGACTGGATAGATTTCTTATGTTCTCTTCCAATGCTCCCCCTAAGGCGATTCTTGGCCATCTAGGTTGATGTAGCAAAGTCTACATTAGGTGAAGACTCAATAGCATCTACTGACTCTCCCAAAACCAATACCTCACTTGTTTATTTTACCTTCCATACCTTACCACTATTTTTATCTTCTAGTTTTCTGAAGTGACTCTTGAATTCACCCATGTATTCTATAATAATCTTACCAGTATCACCAATATTCTTATTTATAACCATAGGTGGTGGTCATCTTCTCTTATTAGCTCCATTGTACCTAGAAAAATTTTCTATATGTCCTAGATTATTACATTTGTGGCATGTAGGAGGTGGTGTATTCTGATTAACCTGCAACCTACAATACCTTGCGATGTGCCCAAAGTTATTGCATTTGTAACATGTGATATTAGTTGTTTTTTCTTCCCTGATGTAATCTTGCTTGATTCTAGATTGATTAGGCTTCCTGCATTCTGCTTTCTTTGGTCCATATGCATGAAAATTGTTGCAATAGCTATCAAAGGATTTGTAAGTAATTTTACTTCTACAGTCTCTCTTGATGTGTCCAATTTTATTGCATCCAAAGCATCTACCTCTGAAAGGTCTTATTTATTCTTTAGGTTTTTCAAGATCATCAATCTTTGCTTCATATTTTTCTTCCTGGGTCCTTGAACATTCAAACTCATTAAAGCCAACTCCAATCATGTCTCCTTAAGGTTTTTGGTCATCTCTCTTCTCATCAATCTTATCACTGCTCATATGAATTTTTTCAATATGTTTATTTTCCTCAACAAGTTCTCCTTTTATGATATGATTATAATTCTCTAATTCCATATATTTGTTCTTGTACTAATCAAGTTCAGTCTTCATTTTTCCCATCTGAATGTTAGCATCTTTTAAGGTTTCTTCAATTTTGTTTCTATCATCCTATACCTGTTGAATCTCATTATCCATCTGAAGGGAAGTAGTTTCATGATCAAGCCTCAAAGAATCTTTCTCTTGTTCAAGCTATTTTATCTGATCTGAAGTGTCATTGTTTGAATCCTCTTTTATCTTATCCATAAGATCATGTCTCTAACTCTTGGATAGTTCAAGTTGTTCCTTTAGTTTCTTGATGAAACCCTTAGCACTTCTTAGTTTGAATCTCAAGTCACCATTCTCTGTGTTAGCCTTATCAAGGTCTTCAAGTGTTTCTTCAAATTTTGCTTCCAGACTTTTAGAATCTGTCATGATCTCCCTTAAGCTATTAGACTTTCTCTAAAAGGGCCAATAGCTCTGATACCAATTGTTAAAATTAAGAAATACTGAGAGGGGGGAGGTGAATCAGTATTAGAAAACTTTAAACATGAACTTAGTAAATTCCAACTTAACCAGATAATTGTAGAAATGAAAAGGACATAAACATAAAACACACAACTCATAACACAATGAATTTTTTGTTGAGAAAACCCTGGCCAAGCAAAAACCCCGGTAGGGATGGTTTTAGGAATTTTTCTTGCATGAACTTAAAATAGTGTGAATTATTGCTCTATTTATTTCCAATTTACTCTATGCGAGAAAAATCCTAATTGCTGAGGACTAGTTCCTCCTTCAACTTTGAGATCTACAGGCTCAGGCGGGTGTACCTTTGAATGATTACTGACTTGTAGTATCTATTACAGTGGATTAGGTCTTTTACTAGATTTCTAATTGCTTTTTACTATATCAATAGATAGAAAAATATGCAAATGATTGTAATTAATCTGATACAAAGCTTGATAAGACAAACCATTATCTTAACAATAGAAAATAGTAATGTGATAAGGATTCTCTTCCTTCTTCCTTTTATAGTTCTTTTAACTTAGGAGGGTTAACCTATTGATTCTCTCTTGAAGGAATCAGAAAACTAAATTGTATATATTTGATACAATTACTTAAACTTATATGTATTTATGACTGAAAAATAAATGTTTGATTATTTTTTTGAATATTGGATGATGATTAACTATTTTTTCAAACCCTAACCAGTGCCTAATCCTTGGGCAAAGAGTCTATGTCAAATGTGAATCCACAACAACTGATTAATGTAAATACATGTAATTTGAGTAGAATGCCTTATAGACTACCTTTCACTCATACACCCCTGTTATCAGATTCTAATACTAATTCTTAGCTCTCTAGGCTCACCTGCAAGAATTATTCTCTCCTTGAACGAACTCACAAGCAACTACACAATTACCTTATAATTGGTATATCTAAACTACCTTACAATTTAAACATACAAGAGCTAGAACATGAATATAAAGAGACAAACACAAGATATAGGATAGAAATTGAAATGTATTTTATTAATTTTATCACTGCTTGAAATACATTCAAAAGATAATATGCACAAAAACCCAAAGAAATTAAGTAGTCTGGCTTGCAATTCTCATCTCATCATCATATTCCAATCTCCTTTACAAAATGATACAAAATCTCCATATATAGTCCAAACCATCTTTGAATCATTCAAAATTGAGGATGCAACAAGCTTCAGATGGTTTAAGACCTAACCCTAAAAGATAGAAACAGACAAAATACAAGAAAACACCAAGCGGTGGAAGGACAAAATAGAAGAATGAAATCAGATTTGAACTTCAAATCCTTGTTAGCTGGCACCTTTGTCTGTATATGTTATATATAGCCTCCAATAGTTGTTGTAAGATTAAATGACCTCCATTACAGGATAACATACACTTATCTTTTAGATGACTAACCTCTTTGTGCTCAAAGATCCAGTTCCAGGTGTCTTTTTATTTTGTATCTAACACATTCAAGTCAATATCTACAGTCTTCTTTTTCTTGGGATTTTTTAGAAGATCCCATGGTGCAACCTTTGCCTCATAAGGCCAATTAAAGCTATAAATGTTTCCCAACAGTGTATTTTGTCATTCCCATCTAGCATCTGTTATGATCTTGACATTTGTCATAAAATTATTGAAGTTTGTTTCAACCTTGAATGCTTCATCTAGGGTCTTATTAAATGCCCCCATATCTAACTCTGCAGTATCAAATAGAAATGCCTCTTCACTAGGAAATAATGAATCAAATTCATTCCCCCATACATCCATTGACTTAATTAATCATCCTTTATTTTTATTGAGGGAATGAATTTATTGAAATCTGATCCAAACATATTTATTCTAGCCTCTATCTTATTTGTCTTTCCCTTAAAAAAGGACAAGGTTACCCCAATCTGATCTATTTCATCTCCAACTTGGGTGACTATCTCTAGCAAATCTACTCTATGTGGCTGCAAGGATGCTAATCTCTCAAATAAACTGGCCCTTATTGACCAAGTAGCATAAAGTGGGTTCAAGATTGACATAAAATTGGTCACTTCAATTTGTAGACCAGGAAAATTATTATAGGCCCCATGTACTAAATCAACCTTATCTTTTAGGATGCAAATCCTATGCTACAAAATATTTAGAAAGGATTCTAAAGCCACACCATTCTTATCTTAATCCTTTTACCATGTTTTCTTTTGTGTATCCTCTATTTGCACCAGTGCATTGATAACTTGCTTTGGTTCAATAGGGGTAGGTTCAAGCATCTCTTGTAACTTCTTGGTCAAATGTGCAATTATTTTTTCCATGGCACTGATCTTAATTAGACCTAGTTCTCTATCCTCAGCAATCAGGCTTGTTTCATCAAACAATTTTAGGTATCTGTTAAACATCCCAACTTCCTTTGCTTCATCCAAGTGAGCAAAAAGGGTCAGGGCCTAAGAAATATCTAAATCTCCTATGTTATGGATAGACCAAATTATCTTATCTTTTTCCATCTTTTCTTGGACATTTTTTAATGTTGGATTTTGATTCTTTGGATCCAGAGACCACATAGCCAAGGTTTGAGATTTGGAATCATAACCACACCCTTTGATCATCTCCCCTACTTGTGTCTCTATTGAGATCTTGATATCTGATTGCCTTCTGATTTGATCTATAATGAAGGTTGAATTCAGGTCCCATCCTTCCACTAAGAGTATACCACTTGATTTCACTATTTGTCTAGCTTCATCAGGGATCATGTTCTTAGACTCTAGGTCATATACTTTGAGACCCTATAAAGCTTCACTTGTTATGGCTTCTCCTCCCTATGATTTCAACTATGCCCCAACTTTCTCTTCTTTAGCCCATATAAGGAAGTCTCTAAATTCCTTAGTCTTTATGAATTCATCATCTTTCAAAAACTCTTCTTGTTGCAACTCCCTTTTATCTTGGCATAATATGAGGGGCATCTCAACATTTTCACCAGTGTCTTCCCTCTTTTTCTTTCCCTCTCTAATGACCTTTCTTAGTTGGTGGTCATAGGCACTAGTCCCTATGAATAGGGCACTAACTTTGTCTTTTTTCTTTGTCTATGTTTTTACAATAGAAGGCTCCCCGGCTTCCACTCTTTTCTTCTTATGTGGAGGCTCTACATCTACCTCAGCCTCTTGTTCTTCTATCTAGTCAATTATATTTTCCTCATTATGAGGTTGCTGATCCTGAGGTGGTGAAATATGTATAGAGTAACTACTATTGTATTCTGAAGATGAATACTTATTTGGACCTTTTTCCTTGTCTTCAATTTTTTCCTCCAATTGATTTCTCAGAAGCTCATAAGAATCAATCATTTTCTCTAGCCTCTGTAAATAAGGCATACCTGGGAAATATCCACCATATGGGATCCCTTTCTTCTTTAGTTGTTGCTCCAACTCCAGTAAGTCTTGATATTTGTTTGATCTTGCTAAAATTTCATCCTCTTTAAGGATGTTCCTAATAAAATCCTATTCATCACAAGGTTGATGTTCTTTTTTAATTGCTATGGTTAGTGTCAAAAATTTATTAACACTCTTTATGAACCCCTCTATATCAATATATCTATACATGGCAACATTAATCCTATAGTGTCTCAACCACCCATTCACAGAATCATATTCTCTCTTCTCTATTGTGAAATCAGAGGCAATAAACTTCCTTAGAGTAAAATTCCATTTCATGTGTGAAGCCAAATGCTCCCTATCTGTCAGCATGAGTTGCCATAGGAACTCCATGATTTCAATTCTAGGTGGCACTCTATAAGGCAAGATGTGTGGTGGCTATGAATATCCATGTACTCTGATCAATGTAAAATTTTGATGACAGTAGAATTCACCCCTGTTGTGGTGTCCACTCCACTTGTCCACAAACTTGCAAGGCCTTAATAGTTGTAATACCTTCACTGGAAGCCTTGTCATATTCACTCCTAAGTTTCTCAACACGGGGTACACTACCCAATTCTCAAATGCACAAAATTCATTCTCTCTAGAAGTATAGTTCCATACCCTCAACCAAATTTGTATAGGGTTGATCTGTCCATGATAAAACCTTCTGAGTTGCAAATTTTACTGGTCCATGATGTTGAAATTGTAGAACATAATTAGATGCATGAGCAATGAATATTGTAGGAACTTAGGGCTTCCTACCTTGCTTTGGATGTCAAAAAATCCCTAGTGCATCTTATCGATTACATATTGAATGTAATCATAGTCAGTACTAACATATGGGCTTTGGAAATCTATAATTATCATTAGCATGTTTGATGATACTGTCTCTCTTCCACTATCCACACCTAAGATTATGCATAGGGCATATGAAATATATTTCATGTATAATGCTAGGTCTTTATAGAAGTATGGTTCATTATCACTAGGGATAGGGGCAATGTAATTCCTGGTTCCCTTTGTCATATGGTCCTAGATCAACTTAGCTACAATTCCAACCTCCTTCGTATATCTAGCAGTTAGGGCTTTCAAGTTTATCCCTCTTAAACAGGGGTTATACATGTCAAAATATTTCATGAATGATGCTCTATCCAGGGTTACTAGAATAGTACCATCATCTTTCTTGATGGTCCTTGAAATGGTGTCATATCTACTGGCTAACTCTAATATCAAATCAACATCAACAAATATATCAGGGACAACTAACTTAGCCAATCCACTCATCCAAGGGTTTGATATACGCATAGGTCCCTCACTATTCTTATTAAGATAGTTGAACAAATGATAACCAGAACATTTTGGTGTCTTAGCATCCCTAATATATGCATAATTATCACCCAGGTAATTGTCATTTACCTTTTTTCCTTGATTGGAGCCTGGAAGAAGTTGAATGAATTCTTCTAAATAATTACTCTTTCCTTTGAGGTCATCATCATCTCCGCTCTTCCTGCTAGTAGAGGCTTGGGTGGATGTTGGGTGACTCATTTTCTTCACCGATATTAAAACAAATCTATGCAAAACCCTCACTTCCAATTGTAAATCACTCTACAACTCAACCCTTCAGCACTGATAATCACTCTTTGAATTCTGAATTGAAAATTTCTTTGTTCACTCTGCAAATCCGGATAACTCTGTTCTTCTAAAAATGTTGATCACTTATGCAAATTTTGAGCTCTGAAAACTTGGAAACTAGTAAGATGAAATTACTAATGGTAATGCTTATTTATCCAAAGAAATTAATGCACCAATCTCTTCAAAAATCATGAATTTCCATTTCAAACATTTTTATCTTTAATTCTACGTGATGTGACATCAATTCCTGCTCCTAGTCATGGCATTTCAAACTGACAAGTGATCAATTTTGAATGATTGATTTTCTTATTAAAACCTCATTTTATTTGAAAAGAAACAAAGATTTGATCTAATCTGATTAGATAAATTATCACATCTCAACAACTCTTTAAACATGATGTCATAATCTTTTCATTTTGATTGGCTGTCAACTGTACAACATGGCACATGATAAAACCTCACATCTTACCTCAGTCTTACTCTAGTTTCCTTCAGCGACTGCATGACTATATAATCTCTTTGTCGTGGAGAGTTATCCTTAACTTTGGTTCTTTATTGAGACTTAATGACCACCACACGATCATCTCTCTGATCAACGATCATATCTTATTCATTGATTGAAATATCTTAACTCACATTCCTTTCGAGAGTATGTGACTAAGGCTTTTAATAACTCATCTTAAATGTTGGGTTCCTTTTAGAGACTACATGGCTGTGCAAAATCAAATTTTCTTTAAGATTTCATTAACTCTGAGTTTCTTTTGAGATTACGTGACCATCACTATATCTTCTCTCAATCGGATGCCCTGCATGTAATCTTGTTTTCCTTTTATACTTTCTCTTTATTATCTGAGACTTCATGACTACTATGGATCTACTTTTATTCTAACAGTTTGCTGGTAATCTCCTTACCTTTTCACTTAACTGTAATTTACTTAGAGACTTCACAACTTAAGCTATCTCCAAGTCATGGAAGAAGTTTCTTTACCTCTATTTTTCTTTGAGACTTCCTGACTAACTCAATTGTCTGGTATACTTAGACACATGTCATAATATGAATCACCATTGCTGAATCAAAGAACCTTTCTTTAACTATTTGACTTTCAAAAGCAACTTCATGCTATCCATCAGATCTTTTCTTCTTCATGGCTCAGATCTTCTCACTACAAACTCACTTAAAATTTACTTAACTCTTACTCAACCATAGTCCTTATCGAGACTTCATGACTCATTGAATCTCATTGTGCTTTAAGAAATCACAAAATCATGGTTTCTTTCACAATTGAACTCTAGCCATTAGATTATTTTCTAATCTAACGATAGTCGGGGTATCTCTTAATCTTTTATTGATTTGAAACCTTTCCTCGTGACTTCACGCTAGCCATAGGATCTATCTTTCATCTGACGGTAGTTGCTTAATCTCCCAACCTTTAAATTAAAAGAGATTACATGGCTGAAGGCTTTTAACTCAACTCCTGACCTTGGTTTATTTATGAGACACCACGACTTTGTGAATTTTAGGTCGATAGATTTCTTAACTCAAGAGTTTTCTTCAAGACTTCACGACCACTGCAAGATTGTATTTTAGGTCAACGGCTATCACTTAATCTCATATCTTTTGACTTAACTCTCATTTCTCTTCATGATCATGTGACTGAAGAAAATTTCAAACCATCTTTAACTCAGTTTCTAAATCTGATCAGATTTTGAGACAGCGCGACTAAGTGAACTTGAAGTCACCAAAGGATTTTTCTAACTCTAGGTTTTCAAAGAGATTCTCTGCCAACCAAAGGATCATGATTTCATCTACGGCTCGCATGAAATCTCATTAGTACTAGAATAATATTATTTTATTATAGACATAACATGACTAAATTATTTCACAAAGTCTCAAAAAGAAATGGAATATTCTCAAATTATAAAGAGACATCATGAATTACATGAATAATATGAAATAAGAACATGACTTAAGTGACTTGGATTTTCTAAAAAAGTAACTGCAAAATAGAAAGGATTTCAAAGAACTAGGGTTTTCCTTTGATATGCATGAAAATTTAACCTAGGACTTAGGGTTTTACATTCTTTTCTGGTTTTAGGCTTTGAAAACCATTATTTTATAGAGGGATTTTGACAATATTAGACAGGATTTTCAACATTTATGGATGAATTTGATTGAGACCTTCAAATTTTTACTGGCAAGCTCCAAAACTAGAAATACAACCAACAGATGGTACCCACAAATATGTACTAAAAGTATAATCTCCCTGATAGGAGACATAGCCCTGTTAGGAGCTGATTATTACATTAGTAAATTTCCTTGTTAGAGGAATACAAAACCCTGTTAAAGGTAAACTGAACTCACTTCTCATACATTCATAAATATGATTTTGTTAAATGCTTTATCAAGAATGAGCAATACAAGCATCTATTATGCTAAGGTAGTTCTAGTGATAGCTTGCATCACATCTGTCTTATCCTAAAATCACAATGCATCTGTTCATCCATTCACATCACATCCATACAATCTCATTCTTCGCTTCTCAAAAGCTCTTCATATGTATATCTTATTACATTACCCAGTCGGCTTTCAAATACATCAAAAAATAGAACCAAAACTTTTACAAAACCAAAATAAAAATTCAATGATCATACATTATACAAATAGAGGTAGTACCCAAACCAAATCCAACTTAGCATGTTTAGATTCCATGTTACACTTCCTCAATCATCGCGACCATTCAATTGCTTTGTCTCCCTATATCACTGTCTTTGAATGAATTAACCTATATGCAAATTACTGCGCTCAATACCAAAACATGAGAAACCTTAATAGAAGGTCATACATATCCCAAAATAGCTTCTCCTAAGCTTGGATGTCTCCATTCATAAAATAATGTCTTCCCTAACCAAAACTATAATGCTACACTTTGTAATTTTTCTTTTTGTAGTAAGTCATTTTGTAGTCTTTAACTCCAAAACTGTGTATAAAACAAAGTGACCATCCATAATAGATGTGTTTCCATAAATGAAAACCTTAAATTTTCCATAAAACTACTAAATGAACCACTTTCCAACAATCTCTTGATTGATAAGATTGATTATGCCCCATTGGAATCAAAATGGACATGAGATTGCTTGGTTTCAAGGTGAAGATATGAATAAATATCATGATGAGAATAATAAGCTTGGAATGGGGATTTTGATTCCAACATAAATGATAGTGGTGAGAACCACAAAGAAACTGCTTCTTTTTTGGTCAAAATCAGACTCGATTTGGCAAAAATTGGGCCTAGAAGGTGTAGTTTAGAAGAAAAAGATTGGTTTAAAAATTGAAATTAACTACCCCAAATTGTGATTAAATAGGGTAACAATAAAAATTACTATTCATTTTCAGTATTCACTGTGAGATATTTTTGAGATCTTAGAGAGAGAAGATGTTGATCCCAGTGGAGTCACACCGTTTCAAGGTTGTCTGATGATACCAGTGAGGAGCTCATTACCCTTTTGTGGTATGTAGTCGACAACCCGATGTAAATTTTTGTCATTAATGCTTCATTTTTCAAATTTATTAGCCATTGTAGGGGTAGTGTCATTTAGGATTTTTAAAATGGCATTTGCAAGATGAATCATCATTTTTGATGATTCTCCCACTGTCTCTGTTTCATGTTTTGGTATGTCCACTTTCATCCTGAAACATTGTTTCCTGTCCAAAAAAAAGTGTTTGTCATAGAGCAAGTGTTTTCTCATGTGTTTCATCATTTAAGAGAGTCATATCATTGTTTCTGGATTGTGAAACAACATTTCTAGAGTGAATTGGCATTTGCGGTATCCAAAGCATTGTCTCCCATGTCTAATATCATCTTCAATGTGTCAAAGATCATTTCCAGTCAAAATAGCATCTATTCTCCTGAAATGTCATTTTCAAGGCAGTAAGATGAATTTCTAGCTTTTTTACTTAGAAAATATTCTATTTAGCTTGAGTAGCTATTTTGAACCATCTGAAGTTGTTTTTGTTTGACTGATACTGGTGTGCTTGCCCCTATTTTCCCCATGTATCTGATTTACCTCTTATTTTTGTTGTTTAGGTTGATAGAGGGACCCTGAACATGCCAGACCCATACCCTTGTGTGTTCTCGTTGATTGGCACTTTATCTGATGATGATTGTTGAGTGATCCATCACTATGAGTTTGCATACCTATTGGATATGCCTAAGTATAGGATCAATAGGGGATTGTTGACAATATTGATTGAGTGGTGGATTTCAGAGAATAACACCTTCTATCTTCTGACTAGTGAGATTACTATCACTAGATAGGATGTATATAGAATTTTGTGGATTCCCATGAGAGGTAAGCTTGTATATTATGACTGGACTAGATGAACCTATATAGATGTTTTGATCTGAGTTTTCTAGGATCCTTTGATTGTAGAGTTCCATATCACCTGGGAGAGGATGGAGAGGTATTACACGACACTTCCTATAGTTATGGTTGAATTTATCAGAGGATTCTTAGTTTAGGATAGGAGTACATAGGGGTTTTTAGTTGGGTGGTGTAGATTGTTGGAGAGTCTACAGAGAATGGCCTTGTGTACCTATCTCCTTGCCCATTTATATCACAACATGCATCAGGTGGTCTATTGACAGGATAGATCAATGTTCATTGGATTAGTTTTATTGTAGATCTGGGTCTGGGAGCACATCCAAGTGCCACCACCAGTGGTTTCTAGAGTTCAATAGGAAGAGAAGACATGTATATTTGTATGGTGGAGACATCATGCAACCTCAATTGGGTGACTTGAAGCTGTGGTATCATGCCTTGGATGATATATGTAGTTGTATGGCACCCATACTTATATTGTGAGGAGTGGAGGAGTGATGACCGAGATATGCCTTATATGTACACTAAGATATTTCTTATTGGGCATACCCCATATATCATAGAGAGAATTTTTGTGATATGTGACTTGAGATAGTTCAGGATGGTGTAGCCTATGTCATAGGGTGTAGCCGCATATATATAAACTCATGATGAGGAGCCATAGTAGGATCGGAGGTTGAGATATGATACAAATTTATAGGAGAATTAGAGATTAGTACCTATTCAGTGGGAGTATGCTCTAGATAATATTCATGGATGGATGACTATGGATTATTCACATTATTTTGCACAACATCCTTTTCCTTAACTTATAGCTCCGGATGAGGTAGTGCCTACTATGGTAAATCCTAGGATGATAATGATGGTGGAGATGGAGATGGAGGAGTTCCTACCATAGGTAGATGGGGTAGGGGTTGAGTGGTTCGAGGGAAGGGTAGAGGGCATGGTAGGGATCATGGCTAAGTGTAGGGAAATGAGAAGGGTAGATATCTAGCTAGAGATGATAGAGATCCTGATAGTGGAAGTAGTGGGGAGAAGAGATAGGTAAGAGTGAGGTTCACATGTCCCTCTCATTCTAGTGCTTCTCAAATTCCTTCTTCTTCATAAGTGCCTCATGTTGTTTCCATTTCATAGATACCTTGTTCTTTGTAGAGACCATTTTCTGCTCAAATTCTGATTGGTTTTTTGTCAGTGTTACCGAAAGCGGGGCAGACTCCACCTCTTCAAAGAGGTACAAAGAGTGGTCCTACAGGTGTATAGGCTCCATCTCCTTAGAGAAGTGTATGACCGATAGGTCCTTCATAGAAAGGTGTGCCCCATAGGGTACTATTGATGTGGCTCTTATTTCTCAGAGAGAGAGAGAGAGAGAGGTTAGTTGAAAACTCAGATAGTGGTGTTACAGTGATACATTCAAGCTCAGAGGATCCAATAAGGGATTGTCCAAACTTGCAACCAACAAAAAGAACCACATAATGGAAAAAAATACAACACAATATATATCAATATCAACTTATATTATCTTATAATTCTAATTACATGCAACATGTTGGGTTGTAAGGCCTTCCAAGTTAGAGCCAATTACATCAACAGTTTCAACAAGATCTTGCAGGATCCAACCTTATCCATCTACCCAATAGCTAAGTGCACCACTCGGCCATAAATAATATCAAAATACAAAGGAAAACACATCAACCCAGATTTAGGTCAACACAAGATCCAATGCCACAAATCCACATGCCTTGAAACTCATCAGGATCCCAAAGACCCCCTCAAATCATGGATGCAATCTCCAATGTTTTTCCAATCCATAAACAAAAGTTGGTGAACCCCAACAACTAGTCAGAAAACAAGCACACCAAGAGCCAAACCACTCAATGAAAGACACAACCAAGTAGAACTCCACCAAACATAAACCATCGAGTAATATTCTACCAAGAAAGACACCACCGGGAAACTACCACTGAGAAGTGTACCCCATGTATAATATCACTGAAAATAACAACACCGTCGAGTCTAGTCACCAAGTCCAACAGTGAAGCAATGCATCTTCCAACTGAGAACTGCCACCAAAGTGACCAAGCACCTCAGGTCTCCAACCAGGTTAACAACTAAAATAGAAATCAAAGCAAAACATGTTTTTGGTGACACGGGATTCCCAAATACCCCAGGATGCTCCTGCATCAGACACCCCAGGTGCAAAAAATATGTTCTCAAAAGCTGGATGAACATTTATTGGGATTCAACACATAGTTCCTGACACACTCTTCCCTCAGTTCTTCTTCTGCTTCCTTTCACCACTAGTACTTTTTGATTTATCTTTATATTTTTGCACACTCATACCTGCACCATCCACTGCAACCACTTTAGATCTGCTACCAATGCTCAAGTTCCTCTTACCAAGATCTAAATCCTTCAAAGGAATCAAAATAGACTCCTGACCATCCTTTAGTATAATAAAGGAATTTTTTTTACAGTCATGAATATCCTCTCTATAATATTTCCAAGGTCTCCCAAGTAAAACATGACAAGAAATCATCTCCATAATGTGACATAATACTTCATCTCTATAAGAACCAATGTAAAAACTTAGCATGCACTATTCTTTCACATCTACTACATGACCATCTTGCAACCAACTTATCCTATAAGGACAAGGATGTATCAACCTTTTCAAACCAAGTTTTTGAGCGATCTCCTTGACAACTAGGTTGTCAGTACTTCCTCCATCAATAATCACCTTACAACATTTACCACTAGACTTGCACATAGTCCTGAACAATTTCTTCCTCTGACAAGAATCATCTTTCTTTGAGGGAAGAAAATTTCTCCTAAGAAAGAGATTCACACCCTCTACCTCAGGCTCATTCTCAGTAAATTCATTCACCATAGCATTTTGGTGACTACCAATTTTCATATCTACATAGGGACATTCAAAAGACTGATGTCCTTCTTTAACACATTAGTAACAAGTACCTCTGAATACACCTCTACCTGTCTTTCTCCTTGGTTTAATACATTTTGGTTCATCATCACCTCTCAGTTTATCCTTTACCGATTGCTCCTACTTCTCTTTCCCTTAGGAATTACCATAATGTCTTCTCTTCAACCTATATTTTTTGCTCAGTGCATACTAATAAGCATGTTCTACCAATTCAATCTTCAACATACCAATTTCATCTTGGATATTGAATTTCAAACCATTAACATACCTTGCCACTTTTTCTTTAGAAAATTCTCTATGTCCAGACTGAATAGTCAACTTGTAGAACTCCTTAGTATAATCTTCCATAGTCATCTCCTTCTATTTCAAATTTTGCAATTTATTAAACAACTCAAGTTCATAGTCGGCAGGAATGAACTTAGCCTTTATCTTTATCATCATCAACCTCCATCAATTGAGCTTCATCTTACCTTCTTCTTCTTAATCCCTCTACAACTCTTTCCACCATAAAGTAACATGTCCCTTCAACTTAGTCTATGCCAAGCTCTCTCTAAGTGTATCTTCAATGTCTTCCATCTCAAAGTAGTGTTCTAACACATCGATCTAATCAATCAGATCCTTGGTTCTTAATGTACCTAAAAAATTGGATACCTCAATTCAGTATCTCGTACTCAATCAAGATCTAGATCTCTACAACTGGTCATATCTGTCTCCTCTAGATCTCTCTATCTGATTGGCTCTATCATCTCCACTAGATCTAGCAACTTCAAAGTCTTCAGTAGCTTCTTCATAACCATCAATTTCTCTTAGACCTCTATGTAATCCAACATTTATGATACCTTCTATGATTTCATTTTTCATTGCCGCCATCTCTGATCTAAATATTTTTTTTATCCTCATGTACACCTCCTTAGAAAGATATGCAATCACCCTAGGGTCCAATCTTCTCGAAGGCATCTCTCTAGATCTTCAAAAACCCTAAGCTCCATAAGGAATCAAACCAGTAGCTTTGATACAACTTGATGCAGTCAAGCTCAGAGGATCCAATAAAGGACTGTCCAAACTTGCAGCCAACAACAGGAAACACACAGTGGAAACAACACAACACAAGATATATCAATATCAACTTATATTATCTCATAATTCTAATTACATGCAACATGTCAAGATGTAAGGCCTTCCTAATTAGGGCCAATTACATCAACAGTTTCAACAAGATCTCAAGGGTCTAACCTTATTCATCTACCCTCTACCTAAGTGGAAGAATCTAGATCTGAACTTGTGCTCGTAAGCCACCAAGCAGTCTGCAATCTCTGTCTACCCACTTACTATTATCCGTAGCCCCTTACAATCTTTCTATAATCACCTGAAAATGGTCTAATAAGCTCAAAACACCTAATCTGCAATTAAGTCCCTTAGGTCTTAACCAAGACTACCAATATCAAGCTAATCACAATTATATAATTAAACAAGATCAGTTTAAGTACATAATTCATCAAAAATCAATAATCCAAGATTACTCATCAAGAGGAATCCATCAAAATCCATAATTCTTCAATTAACCTTGAATGAATTAAATCAAATCAAAAAATTAAATACATGGCTAAAGCAATCAACTAAAAGGAATTATTTAAATCAAATAATTAATATTCCTTCAACATGCCTCACGGATAAAGCCTCTAACCAATAGGAGGTAATCACTTGGATCAAGCAAGCTTCCATCTCAACCATCCCTCATAGATGCATCTCAACCAATGAATTCAAAATTCAAATTTGCCTTTTCCCTCCAAGAATTCTCTATAAAAAGAAGCCATTCTAAGTTCATTTGATATAGGAAAATAGAATTCAAGCATAGATATAATGTCAATTTCATTTTATCTCATCTAGTTCATCATTTTTAGCATGCTAATCTAGTTCATTTGTATAATTTGATCAAAATTATGCATAATTGAACATGTTCTTGAGCATTTTAGGCATGTTTACAATGACTCTTCCATTTCATGATTCTCATCCCATGATCTAACATGCTTAATCTGAGAGAAATTTACAATTTAGAGTAGAATCTTTATGACAAGGAAGCAATAATTTGATTTCTCAAGGTTTTCTATTGTTTTCATTGATTTGATCTTAATAACCTTTGATATAATGAGTTATTGAGTGTTTGTGTGCAGTATACTTGCAGATACATAATTAGACATCACATTTTGGTGCCCACCATGGGGCAGATTTCTCAATTTTCATGAAATTCTACCTTTTGTTCTTAACTTTTTTCAATTTGCAGGCAGTCTATCATTTGGTGTTATTATTCTAGCATTTTCGAGAGTGATCTGTCATCTGCTGGTATATCTTCCATCATTTCCAAGGATTTTAATAGCATTTTCTATTGCAATGGAATCATTTTTGGAAGGTAAAAATGTATCTTTAATGCGTCTTTGGTAAATCATTTATCGTCTCTGGTATTCTTTATCGTTTGAGGTCAAAGCTTTATCATTTTCGGTGAAGTTTAGCATCTAAGGTTAAAGAGTTATCATTTCTGGGGTTTATCATTTTAGGTCTCTATTTTATCATATGTATTCCAAAGAGAAAAAATATAGAGTTCTAACATGGATTAATTTGATTGCTAACATGCTAACTTAGTTGTTTTCTTGATTTTTATCCTCTTTATAGCAGCCTAACATGTTTTGCAGGACGTTTGCCAAAGATTTCCATGGAGAGAAAATACTAACAAGTTTTTTGTAGGTTGTCAATTGTGATAATTCAAACACTTTGACACTTAATTTACAATTTTTGTGCATTTCCTGATTTGGATAGAGGATTATGCTCTTTTCCCTTTGGGAAAGTCAGAAACTCAAGCCCCAAATTATGCTTTGTACTAAAATTGAAGGAAATGAAAAATTTTCTTTCATATGCAATGTGTTTTGTCAATTAATTTAGGCATCTTAACATCAAATTTAGTGTTAATTTTTGGTTTCATTAGAGGATTATGCTCTTTTCCCTTTGGGAAAATCAGAAACTCAAACGTGAAATAGAAGATTAATTCTTGATTTGAGGAAATGAACTTTGTTTAAAGTGTTTGATAGGAGAAAACTTTATTGAGTAGGAGAGTATGCTCTTTTCCCTTTGGGGAAATCAAAAATCTAGACCTATTTTCAACGCCAATCCTCTTTACTTGCTTTATCATTTAGTTGGGCCTGTCAGTGAGGGAAAAATCTCCTAGGATGACCCACGTGAGAACAAGGTGTAAGCCACACCACTCTAACTCGAAATTAAACAAATTTACTCTTTCAGACCAAAGATTGGAGAGTCGGATATCATTTGAGCTGATACTCGGCTCACGTCTAACTTAAGGACAGCCTAACGATATCAATCACATTTTTGTGACCCCTTTTGTCAATACGCTCTACGGGGATATACGCCTCAATCGTTCTTGCATGGATGTAGAGGATACAACCAAACTAAGAACCTTACTAGACACTTTCAGATGAGAAGCTACCCGGATCACCCCTGAAAGGTGATAATCTTTGTGCAAGGCAAAAAGTAATTGCCCCAAGATACTCGTCATATCATGCCCCCATTTGCATTTGGAACCAGATAATATGGTATCATGACTAGAGCCATTGCGTGCTTGGTGATATCCATATTCTGATTAGTAAATGGGTGTGTACCTAAGTTTACGAGCAAGCAATTTTCATTCTATGCCAATTTTGTCAGGATAGTGCGTGTTTGTACCCTTATAATCAGAAAAATTTCAAAAACAAACAATCCTTATAAAAACCATGAAAAAAACAACTTTCTTTGTGTGTGTGTGTGACTAAAATTATCATAATTCAAAACACCTTACAAGCATTCCAAAAATGGGTGATGCTGCACAAAAGTTCTCAAGAAATTACTCCAAAATTTTCTCAAAAACATTTTCCTTAAAGCATTGTCCTTAAGTTCTTATTGTCTTGTTTGTCAAAAACATTGGTTCTAAAGAAATGTCCTTAAGTTCTTGTTGTCTTGTTTGTTAAAAAAAAAGGTCATTTTGTGCTATTCATCTCAAAACTCACTTCAAAAGTGGAAGTTCTAAAGTCATCGATTTCTACTCGTAAATATCAAAAGTGCTCAAATCAAACCTTGGTTCCTAGAAAATCAAACTATTTGATATTGGTTTCAATCAACTCACACTACTTTTTAATTGGTCATATTAACCCTCTTTGTGTTTAAATATCACCATCAAGGTCAATCTAACCTTCATCAAGATCTCAAACATTATCAATTACATCAAGAACTTTTCACCAACTTTGACCAATTGTAAAGTTAGTTTATTCAAACATTGAAACTATAGGTGATAGGTTTCAATTCTTTGAAAATCTAGTATCATCTAATCCTACATGGTGTGGAAAAGAAGTGGATGTAATCAATACATAGATACTTCAAAACATTCTAGAATACACATTCAGGCACAACAAGAACAAGAGTACGATCCTTTTTTAGCCCCTAGAGCAAGTGATTTGGAAACTACTACCGACAACAACACTAACGACACCAACAATACCAACAAAAACAACAACAACATGGCTGGAATTGAAAATAAATGGGCTATTCAAGCCAATAATGATGAAGAAATAACTGAGGATTATATCCAAAAATTGCAACAAGATGCAAGATTCCAAAAGATCATGGACAAAATCCTAATTGTGGATAATGAAAAATACTTCATGCATCTAGCTTCAACAGGGATAAAACTACCTCAAGATTTTGATATGGAACAACTCAAAACACAAAAAGAATAAAATCCTATGACTCTCCTTGTGAAACAAGTGGAAGCTTTACAAACTCAACTTCTTGACATGAAGAAAGAAAAAGAGACCGTACCAAAGAAATACTCTATGAGTGCATTTTGTCCTATTCTATTTGATCAAAGTTTACACATGCCAGTATTTCCACCAAATGTGGACATACCCAAATATGAAAAATATACAGGATGCACGTACCCTCAAGATCATGTACGGGATTTCTATACCCTAAGCATGGAGTTTATTCATGAACATACATATCTTATGAGATTATTCTCTCGTAGTTTGAGTGGACAAGCAGCAGAATGGTTTTCTAAATTACCACATGGGATAAAAACCTTTGAAGAACTTGTGGAATGATTCATGCAACACTATTCATACAAAATTCAACATCCTATAACTATGATAGACTTGTGCAACACCAAACAGTGAGTTGGTGAACCTTTTATATCTTTTCTACAAAGGTGGAGAAGAATTTTTGCACGATATCCTCGATTAATTCTGGAAACAGAAAAGATGGATATTTTTGTGAACAACTTGGTCACCGAATTGAATCATTATATCCAACTACAATGCATTTTAAAATTTGAAAAAATGATTGAGATGGGAATAAAAATTGAAGATACCTTGATAAGGAAAGGTGAACTTAAAATCTACAAAGAGACTAAAGGGTCTTTCAATCCAAACCACAATGGCAACCAAGATAAATCAAAGTTTTGGAACAAAAATCAGAATGTTGTCAATGATGGAGTAGTAGATGTGCACAATGTAAAATCACAACAACCAGCATTCAATTTATCTACTACTACTCCTACTAAGAATCCCACTATTGCATCTAATGTGCGGGTTAATCAAAACAACAATCAGCAAAAACCACCTTTTACATATACTCCTAAACGGATATTTACACCTCTTGGGGAGTCCTTGGAATCAGCATTACGAAAGCTTGTCTCTCAAAAGGTGGTCACATTAATAGAATCAAGACCATATGAACCACCAGTTAAGCCTAAATGGTGGAATGATGCACACTCTTATGAGTACCATAGAAACAAAGGGCATAGAACAAATGAGTGCATGAAACTAAAACATTTGTTACAAGACTTGATTGACAATGAGGTCATTACAGTGGATGGTCACAAGACAAATGAATATCATATAGCTTTTCAATCACCTTTACCTAACTATGAGAAAGGAGAGTCATCCAATGAAAAAGGTAATTAGGTGAACTACACATACCCTCATGAAAAAAATATCAACATGCTATAAGATGTTGATCAAAGGGTCAATGTGATCTTTATCAAAGACAAGCAAAAGGCTAAAGCTTCTAATGCAGTAACACGAGGACAAGCCAAAGTAGTCCTAAAAGGATATTCTTCAAACCTTCCTATATCATCAAAACACACAACAACCAAGAAAAATACATCATATCTCTCATCTAAGTATAGCTTGGTGAATCAATTACAAAGAACTCCTACACAAATCTCAATTCTTGAATTGCTTAAACTCTCTCCATCACATAAAGGGATTTTGGAAAAATCCTTGGTTGAAACAAATGTTTCTGACAATTTGGACATAGATAAATTTTAAACCATGGTGGGACACTTGACTACACGTCATTATTTATCCTTTTCTAAAGAGGATGGTAATGCCTTAATTTGCCCTCATAGCATGCCACTGCACATAGAAGTACTCATTCATAGACATCGAGTAAGATGAGCCTTGATAGACGGAGGAGTTGGTCTCAACATTTGCACTCTATGTTTGATCAAAGAACTGGGATTCTTAGATGAACATATTGATCCTAAGAAGAGAATAAATATAAAAGAATATGATGATGAATAAAGATCATCCAAAGGGCTAGTCATATTGCCAATTAGAGTGGGTCCTATGGAAATAAATATGGTGTTCTAGGTACTTGATCTTAAACTATCTTACAATATTCTTTTGGGAAGACCTTGGATACATGAAATGCAAGTTGTCCCCTCTACTTTTCATCAATGTTTGAAGTTCCCATACAATGGAGAAGAGATAACAATCCCAGCTAACACAACCTGTATGCACCCTAAAATGGTCGCCTAGACTTTGGGCCCCATTTATTATTTTATCATTTTATCAAATTTCTGAATCAATACTTTGAAACATTTTCAATTCAAATTAATTTCCTTGATCAAATTGTAATTAATTAAATTATTCAATTATTTAAATATTTCCTAAGGTTTGATCATTTTTATCTAATTAAAAGATTTAATCTCTCTTTTAATTAAATAAAATTTCTCTTATTTAATTAAAAGATTTAATCTTCCTTTTAATTAAATAAAATTCCTCTTATTTAATTAAA
>MU226592.1:403905-414911 GCA_018584345.1 Thuja plicata | reverse complement strand
TGCATTCATGGCTACTCATATAGATTAGAATCATGTTTATTTCCATAGATTAATCTTGCATTTGCATTTCCTTTCATAGATTAATATGCATTGTTATCATTTAGATTAATTTTCTTTTATGCATTGCAATCATATAGATTAGATCTCATTTTCATGCATTTGAATCTCTCTTTTCATGGTGTATTTTCAATAGACACAACTAGGTCAATCTAAGGGCCTTCATTTTACATTTTTACACATCCATGACTAGAGAGCTATGGATCGATATTTGAGGCCTCATTCTTGAGCAACCTTGAATGGAATGATTCATAGAAGTGTGACAACATTTATGCACACACAACCTACTTTCAATCTTGTAACAATATGCGTCAATCAAATGAATGGATGGTTCCATATTACAGAGAAGCTTCTCAAGAACGAATCCTAAAGAGTTCAATCTCCACATTTATGCAAGAATTTGAAAAGAAACTAAAATTACATGATAATTGAATGGGAGAATACAAGATTGATCAACTACTCTCTGTGACAGCATTACCCTTATCTCCAAGAACACAAGGGAGACCATCATCTTCTACAATGTCAGCAACACCTAAAGTGAAAACAAAATCAGTGGAAAAAGAAAAAGAGGATGCTGATGTATTAAGCTGGTTATAAAAAGACAAAGATGATTCTCACCAGGATATCAAGCATATTCAAATTACCACTCAACAATATGGACGTGGTCTACGTATCATGCAAAAAATGGGATATCAACAACAAGGACCTTTAGGAAATAATAGAGAGGGTTTGATTGAACCAATCTTGACACAATTCAGAGATCCTAAAGACAAAGCAGGAATTAGATGTTCTAAAGAATCACAAATATCTCTCATTCAGGATGATCCAATCTTTGATGAAGAAATGGAGGAATCAGAAGAAGAAATAGAATTCACACAGCAGTCATATGAGAGTTTATTACATATTAATGATGAAAATCAACATTATCAAGGTGAAAGATATGTTCCTTCATTTTTAACTCAAACAAATGAGGATGAAGATACAAGCATGCCCCTATTAGAGAATCTAGACATTAATGGTATTCAAACTACAATTCAAGAGCATCATTCTGATGAGGAGACTAAGACACAAGACAATCGTCATCCCAATTGGGGAGAAAGGGTCACACGTACTCATGTTCTAGACTCCAGTCAGTCCATGGAAATAGATTCTAATGAATATGAATGGGACTCAATCTCTTATGTCAGTACCGTAGATATAGAGATAGATGTCATTCATCAATATGTACCTCAAATGGAGAGAGGTGAAAGTTCCAATGATGTTGGTCCTTCTAACATGGACATAGACCCACAAGACATCATGACACCTAACATTATTGATGCCAATACAGGACTATTGGTAGATTGTATAGAGTATCAACACATCTTGGTTAATGCATATCTTAATAGAAAAACACGTGAAGGGGGATAAAGCTCAGATATTTGACCATTCAAATTCGGTTCACAAAATATTGACGATGACTCAAGTGAGAATAGCGAGGATCTTCTTGTTCTAACCATTCTTTTGGAAGATACTATGATAGATCTTGTTGATCCATTCAAACACAATGATTACAATTCCATCCTACATCTTGGCGTTAGTGAAACTGACCCAAATAATGATCTTCAACTTGTGTATCCTGACTTAATTGACTAGACTCTATCTAAACCCATGGATATACCTACATTTGCCAATGACTATGATATCACCAATTACCTCAATGCAATTGAACCTATACCTTCTTCCACTAGGAATTCTAAAGCTAGGGAGGATATCAAGTTTTCCAGTCACAAAAATAAAGAAAAAATCAATAAAAGATCTGAGGCTGAAAACCATTTTGTGGCAGTGTCAGATCATGAAAAAGAAAGTATAAAAGACACATCTGATAGTGAAAACCTCACTGAGGCACTAAAGGATGGAAAACTTGATATCCTTCCTGATCACTCTCAGGAACGGTCTGCGGTACTTATCGAACCAACTCAACCAATTAATCTTGGTTCAGAGGAGAACCCGCACATCATACACATTGCTCAATCTCTATCTATGGAAGAAAAGGAAGCATTTACACAATTTTTCAAAGAAGAGAAGATCAATTTTACATGGTCTTATTCTGACATAACAGGGCTTGATCCTGATTTGATTATTCACCATTTATCTATGGCTCTTGGGATAAAACCTGTCAAACAGAAATTAAGAAAGATGCATCTACACATTGCTTTTTTGGTAAAGTAGAACTAGAAAAATTGTTGAAAGCAAGCTTTATAAGGGCTATTGTATATGCAGCATGGATATCTAATATTGTGCCAGTATCAAAACATGATAAATCCATTAGAATCTGCATTGACTTTTAAGATGTCAATAAAGTGTGTCCAAAAGATGACTTTCCATTGCCGAGTATTGATGTCATCATAGATCCTACAGCTGGATATGAGATGTTTTCATTAATGGATGGATTCTCCAGGTACAATCAAATAAAAATTGTTCCAGAAGACCAAGATAAGACAACTTTTACTTGTGCATGGGGAACTTTCTGCTAGAATGCCATGCCTTTCAGACTCAAAAATGTAAGAGCGACATATCAAAGAGTAATAACAGCAATCTTTCATGATATGGTGCAAAAAAATATGGAAGATTATGTGGATGACACTTTAGGTAAATCTCATCATTTTGAAGATCATCTACAGGATTTAGAAAAAATCTTAGATGGGATGGAGCAATTCAAGCTACACTTGAATCTAGAAAAGTGTGCATTTGGGGTCACCTCAGGAAAATTGTTAGGGTACATAGTTTCTGCTAAAGGAATTGAAGTTGATCTAGAAAAGGTCAAATCTATCATTGAGATGCCTCCACCTAGAAACATTAGTCAAGTGGGATCATTACAAAGGAAGTTACAATCAATTCGACGGTTCATTGCTCAATTAGCTGATAAAGCTCAACCATTCACTAAACTTATGCACAAAGGTATTACTCACAAGTGGGATGAAGCATGTGAAACATCATTTAATCAATTGAAGCAGTATCTGGTGAACCCACCTATTCTAATGGCTCTAATCATAGGAAAACCTTTTCTCCTATATATTTTAGCAACTAATACCTCACTTGGGGCACTATTGGCACAAGAAGATGAAACAGGAAAAGAAAGTGCAATCTATTACATCAACAAAACATTGGTGCAATATGAACTTAATTACACACCAATTGAAAAAGTAGTGCTAGCAGTGGTATTCACATCTCAAAAATTTTGGCACTATATGATGGCACATTCAATCAAGTTGGTGGCTAAGATTGACCCGTTGAAATATCTCTTAAACAAAGCAACTTTAACTGGAAGATTGGCTAAGTGGATGATGATACTAAGCGAGTTTGATATTGAATATGTTGAATGAAAAACTATTAAAGGGCAAGTTATTGTAGATCAACTTGCAAATGCACCATTATCAGGTGATATCCCTTTGACTATTAATTTTCTAGATGAATCCATTCTCATACTTATAGAGCATACCTGGAAGATGTATTTTGATGGATCATTTACACAACATGGTGCTGGAGTAGGTGTTGTATTCATATCACCTCAAGGATACACTATACCAAAGGTATACAAGATTTTATTTTTGTGTACTAACAATATTGTGGAATATGAGGCCTTGGTAAACGGACTCAAGATGGAATTAGAATGGCAGATAACAACACTTCACATCTATGGTGACTCCCAATTGTTCATAAATCAAATCACTGATGAATATTAGACTAAATATGATAAGCTTGTGCCATAAAGGAAAATGGTGGATGATTTGAAGTAGTACTTTGTTGGCATAAAATTTGAACAAATTACCAGGATAAACAATCAAGTGGCCAATGCAATGGTTAATCTTATGTCTCTTATAGAGTTATCTAATAATCAAGTGCATTATGAATTCCTAGTGGATGAGTTACCTTATCCCACCTATAACTGTCCTGACTCAAAGTTAGTTTTTTAACTTGTAGGTTGTGAATCCCCTCGCTATGGATCTATTCGTACCTATCTTGAAACCAATGTTTTACCTAAGGGTATATCTAAGAACCAAAAACATAACCTTATTCGTCAAGCATCCAAACATGTGATCATTGTGGATGATTTGTATCATAGAGGTTTTGATGGTACCTTACTAAGATGTTTAGATCTATAAGAATCTAACAATGCTTTACACGAAGTCCATGAAGGTATTTTTGGATTGCATTCGAATGGTCTTACCTTAGCTAAGAAACTCTTATGTATTGGGTATTATTGGCCTATAATGGAGAAAGATGCTATCACATTTTCAAAAACTTGCAAGAAGTGCCAAATCTATGGCAATCTTATACATGCACCAGCAAGGGAATTATTACCTTTTATCACACACTGGCCTTTTCAACAGTGGGCCTTTGATCTTATTGGTCAAATTTACCCATCTTCCTCTAATGGTCACAAGTTCATTATTACAACGACAGAATATTTTACCAAATGGGTTGAGGTTATACCCTTAATCACGGCAACAGGAAAACAAGTCTCACTGTTTATTCTCAATTACATCATTTTCCGGTATGGTCTTCCTTCATCAATTGTGACAGATAATGGTAAACATTTCAAAAACAAGGATCTAACAGAACTTTGCAACAAGTTCCAAATTACCCAACATTTCTCCTCTAAATATTATCCTTAGGGAAATGGACAGGTAGAGGCTAGAAATAATAATACTCTCAAGATTCTCATTCACACTATCAATTATTCTAGTAAAGATTGGCATGTTCAGATCAACCCATCTTTGTGGGCCTATCGAACAAGTATCAGATCGCCAACAGGAGATACTCCTTACTCTCTCTGAAGTAGTTCTTCCAATTGAAGTAGAAATTCCATCATTAAGAGTATCTTTAAAAGGACTAATCACCGATGAGGACTACAGAGTCTCACGCTTACAATATCTAGAACTGTTAGCTGAGAAACATCAAGATGCCTTCGAACATTTACAAGGATATCAAAAGAGAATGGCAAGGATATCAAAAGAGAATGGAAAAACGCTATAATAAAAAGTTCAAACCTCATGAGTTTTAGGTGGGTGATTTAGTACTACATGACAATACTAAGAATCAACAATAGAGAATAAATAAGGGAAAGTTTGAACCTAACTAGTTAGGGCCTTTCATAATCACCATAGTATTCAGATCTGGAGCTTATCAGCTAGCTACCACAGAAGGAGACACACTTCCTGATCCAATCAACATAAATCATCTAAAGAGGTTCTATGCTTAAGTTGTTGTCACAGCTATGTACAGTGGAAAATATTCTGAAAAACAAAAACAAAAAAATTGAAAAACAAAAAAAAATGGTACCTTGGTGAAAACCTGGCAAACAGGCACTTTGGTAGAAAAATAGCATTCCTATGAATGGTGAAAACCTGGTAAACAGGCGCTATTTCATCATCTCACTACTCTTTCTATCAAAGCTTGGATAAGTCTTTAGTAAGTACTTCAAGATCTTTGAGCTGACACAAACCAGAACACATTCATAGCTGATTGACTCTATCATTTACCTATCACTTTACCATGGTTGATTTTAAGGCAAACAATTCACCAACGGTATTTCTCAATACTGCATCAATCAACCAAAGGTCTTTCTCAACACCACCCCAGTTAAAAAACCAAATAAAGGTATTTTTCAATACAACTTATCAAGTCACGTCTCATATCAACAAACAAAAACATTTTTTCTTAAACACTCATCCTATTATCAACATGATCATATTGAATCTATCAATTAGAATCACAAGAACAAAAATGATCAATCTTTTCCTATGCTTGCATAAATTTTGACTCCTAAGTAACTCTATGATGTATTCATAGTAGGGACACACTGAAATAGTTGGGATACTTTTCTTTGCATGATTGTTTGTTCTTTATCAAATTTTTGCTTATTATACTTCTCTCGAATGTTTTAATGATACTCTGCTGAGTTAGAAACATAAAGACAGGGGGAATGATATTTTCTTTGATTTTTGCTTATGATTAACATGGGTTTTTGACAAGGTCTATGATGACAAAATTAAAGCTACATGAATGGCTTTGATTCCGAGACCAAAGCAAAAACTTATGTTAGTTTGGGTTGCTATCTTTCGATCAATTGTTGATTATCATATTTCTAAAAATGTTTCATGAGTCTTTGTACTAGAACATTGAAGAAATCATATGGTATTTTATTTTTTTTGTTGTGTTTGTTAACGCAATCTATACTCAAGACATCATTATCTGCTATATCTTGATGCTTGTGTCAAATTGAAATATCAAAATTAAGCTCAAATTAGTATTCATATCATCAGAGTAAATTAATTATTCGTGGTGGTTGTACTAAAATCAAACATTTTTACATAAGTCATATTCATATTATCATAGTCACTTGAGAACTAGTGATGATTGTATGTACTTATATCTAAGAAAATTGATATTCATACTAACATGATTACTTTCATATCAGTGTTGGTTGTGTCAAAAATGGGGTACGCAAAAGGTTCAATGATAAAACAAAAGCATAAAATGGATGACTTGAAAATGGACGCTGAATCTGCATTTGTATTTTAGAATTGCATTTCATTCTAGGAGTTGCATATCTTTTATATCAAGTGATGCTAATAAAAGCTATCATAATACACATTCAAAAGAGGGAAAGGAAAATTTCAAACATTCAAAGATATCATTTCTCTTATGATTGAGTATTTTAAATCACTACAATAAAAATCATCATTTTGCATCTCCATTGCATAACATTAAAAATTCATACATATGCATCCATAGCATTCATATAACATCATATCTATGCATAAAAAATGACAAAAATAAAATGCACTCATACATTTGCATCCAGTGCATACTGAAATAAAAGAGTGTACTCATAGCATAATCATAATCATCTCATAAAGCATACAATGTCAATGATAAAAGATACAATGAGATCAAAACATGAGAATGTCATCATATATCAAATAATGTCCATGAGATACATCATCCAAAAACCGCTCAAAAATGGTACTAGATCACATATACATCAATACATCATCATCAAAATGCAAATCAATAGCTCATAATCAATCAAGACTGACTAGCTGTGTCATCCCCTGGTGGTCCATGAGGAGGAGCATCTGATCTACTCGGTCCACCACCCTCTGATTGTGTTGCGGCTCATGAAAAAGGAGTGACTCTAGTAGTAGGCTCTGGTACCACTAAAAAATATGCAGTCTAATAATAAGATTCTCTACCGCATTGTACTACAGCATCTCTCTATGCAACATCCAATGCTCTATCTCTATCAACTAGTTGAGCCTATAAAACTATTATACAAGTCTGTAACTGGCCTCTTTCTCTACAGAGATGTGAAATCAATGTTTCCTCTGATGTACCCTGTAATGGTGCACCTATAGGTCTAGGTCTTGGTGCCTATACACCTGAAGGAACTGTAGGACCTATACTTGGCTGAGGAGGAGGAGTACTCATCTATGGTCTAATCTGTGCACCTATTCAAATACCTGTGCTAACTGATCTAGTAACCCTCATCTGAGGAGGAACCTATGAAGTAGTCACTTGGGTGGAAGAAAACACTTGTGCCAAGGCAACCTGTGTAACGAGAATCTGAGAAGAAGATCAAATATGTGAAGAAGAAAGAATCTAAGAGGATGTAGGAACCTATCTTATAATTGGTATTTGTGAAGAAGCTAGTGCCTGTGTATCCACTAGTGGTGTTGGTCCTCCAATATGAACTCTAACCTATCTTTGTTGACGACCATGACCTCTGCCAGCACTATCATCACTACTACTAGAATGTCTACGAGAGGGAGCCTTGATGGCTCCACCACCTCTATCATCATCTCCTCTGTCATCATCCTCATCTACCATAGCCGGCACTACCTCATCAGGAGAGGTCAACCAAGGAAATGGATGCTATGAAAAATATGCTGCAAAATCAGGAGTCATACCCGCATCTATAATATCTAGTGCCAGTGCCCATATCATAGGAGCTAATCATCGATGATCAAGTACACCATGCTCATATCCCAACCAAGGTCCCCACTATGTCTACTCATCTCGGGTCCTAGCATATGCTGCCATACCCTAGGGCATAGGCTATGTCATGCCATACTGTCAGAAGACACGAGTAACCATGAATCTCTCAATAATATAAATAGTACGACCAATCAAGTATCTCTCTATACAAACAAATGACATCTCTTGTTTGTCACTCATCCACTCCTTGCAATCTAAGTAAGAATGCCAGATAACAACTATCATATCATCTAATGCTCATCTCCAGTACTCTAAGTTTCCCAAGCAAGGCTGCAACATATCTCTAGCATACATGTACTCATAAGGAAGTCTATCCTGTCGAGATCTAGCTACTACTGACTATGTAATGGGGATGTGCTCCCAGGCCCATATCTGTAATAGTATCAAACCCATAGAAAATGATCTATCATGATGATAGACCACCTTATGTAAATCATGATATAAGTACACAAGAAGAAAGGTACCCTAGGCTAGTCTACGTGGACTCTGCATCAAATCCTCTAAACATTTGCCCCATCCAGCTAAAAAATCCTTGTGCACTCCTATCTGGAACAAGGAATCCACCAATGAGGCTAGCTAATACTCCTGGCAATGCAAGGCTCTGCCTCTCTAATCTCTCCCATGTAATATGATGCTCTACAACTAGTGGATCTTGAAATACTCCTATACAAGCATCTATACATGGTCATCCTAAAGGATCGTAGTAGGGAAACTCACCCATCACAGGTATATGAAGAATACGCCATACATCCTCTGGCATCACTATGATCTCACCTGTAGGCAGGTGGAACGTGTTATGTTTTGAGTGCCATCACTCTATCAATGCATTCAATAAACCGAGGTGTACTGTATACTCAGGCATGTCTAAAAGGTATCCCAGACCGCAACAAAATATGTCTCAGTGATCATCAATAGATAACTAATCAATCAAAGACAAAACACAAGGATATGGTTCTCCTGTCTATAGTATACCAAGATCTCTCTACAAAAGGGCAAAAACATTGTAGAATCAAAGTTGGGGCAAACAGGGATGTGTAAAACAAATATGTTCAGTAGGTAGTTATTTTAAACACGGTCAGATTGACTAAGGCATTCATATTTTCTAAAGTTTTATACTTAAACTCTGCATTTTGGGATCACTTTCCAAAAAATGATATTCCAAGAGCTTAAAATGATGTTTTACTGGAAATGACGCTTAAATTACTGTAAACAATACAAATTCCAAGAAACGATACCAGAAACATGAGAAATGCTAAAACAAAAACTAGAAACGATGCATACTGGTAAATGATAAAATGCAAACGGTAGACGATACGGTAAAGATAGAAAATGATGAAATATGTGGTAAATGCTATTTTAATTACCGGAAATGATATTTTGTTGAAATCAAACAAAAACATCTAAAAACAAAGCAAGAACATATACCAAATTCAAATTTTCAAAATAGGATTTTGACGACATACCACTGGCGGGTAGTGGGCAGGTCTCTGTTGTCATCGAACGAGCTCAAATCAATGATCATGCAAGTGAATCGACATCTTCTCTCTGAGCTTTGCAAATCTCTATAGTGAATAGTTCAAATGAATAGTAATTTTAAATTATTACCCTATTTTAATCTCATTTATGGGGTAATTAATTTCAATTTTTTAACCACAAACTATTCTTTATCTATTGCATCTTTTTTGCTCTAACTTCGTCCTATGGAGTTCGATTTTGATCAAATGAAAAGTAGTATTTTGTGGTTCTGACCACTATCTTTTCTATTGGAATTAAAATATTCATTCTAAGCTTATCATTCTCATCCATATGTTTTTATTTGGAAATCAACCCAATTTCATGTCCATTTTGATTCCAAGGGGGCATTGTCATTTACATCTAGTCAAGTGATCGTAATACCGTTTTTTTTCAAACAAATGGGGCATTGTCAGAAATATAACTTGACTCTGCAAGTGATTAAATGAATCAACTTCAATGCAGTTGGATAATCTTCATCAAGGATCAAATCAGTCTCAACATTATCAAATTGGAAACAAGTGATTTCATTGCTTCATATCAAATTGCTCGCTCTTATCAAATTCAAGTGCTAAACATCACTAGAGATATCAATTTCACCGCATCGCATCAAATTGATAGTATCTGTAGCTAAATCAATTGAAATTTCAAATAGTGATCAGTTTCAACCCATTGCATCAAATTGACCATTTGTTCAAATCTTTGCTAGAAATCAGTTTCATCACATCACATCAAACTAGTTGTCTAGTCAATCTTTCTAAACTATGTCTTCGAGATATCAGTTTCATCACATCACAACAACCTGATATTGATCAAGATTTTAGACATCATTATAATAGTAATTGATTTCATCACTTCATATCAAATTGATTAAGTTTTATTACCCTTGCCAATCAGACAGGTGATTAGTTTCATTACTTCACATCAAATTGATCTCCTGGTCACTACACTAATCTTTCAGTGATCAAGAAACTCCAGCAGCTTCAATCACATTTTGTTCAATCAAGCTCAGAATTGGTTTCTAATCAAGAGTAGTTGTATCTCTTTATATCCATCTATTTGATCACTAATCAAAACTAGATGTTCTTTGAATCAACACGCTGATCACACATCGATTCAAAGAGGGGCAAATGTAATCACCTGAAAATGGTTTGATAAGCTCAAAAGCCCTAATCTATAATTAAGTCCCCCAGTCCTAACCAAGACTACCAATATCAAGCTAATCACAATTATATAATTAAACAAGATCATTTTAAGTATACAATTTATCAAAAATCAATAATCCAAGATCACTCATCAAGAGGCATCCATCAAAAGCCATTAATTCTTCAATTAACCTTGAATGAATTAAATCAAATCAAAAAATTAAATACATGGCTAAAGAAATCAATTAA
>MU226592.1:379350-403735 GCA_018584345.1 Thuja plicata | reverse complement strand
TAAGCTCATTTTATATAGGAGAATAGAATTCAAGCATAGATATAATGTCAATTTCATTTTAGCTCATCTAGTTCATCATTTTTAGCATGCTAATCTAGTTCATTTGTATAATTTGATCAAAATTGTGTATAATTGAACATGTTCTTAAGCATTTTAGACATTTTTACAATGAATCTTCCATTTTATGATTGTCATTCTATGATCTGACATGATTAATCTGAGATCAATTTACAATTTAGAGTAGAATCTTAATGACTAGGAAGCAATAATTTGATCTTACTAACCTTGGATATAATGAGTTATTGAGTGTTTGTGTGAAGTATACTTGCAGATACATAATTACACATCACACTTTCAGCTTTTTTTTCCTACTCTCCTATCCTCTATCTACCTTCCCCTTATTTCTCTCCCTCTAAACATCAACCTAGGCTCTCTATTATACACAAGTAATCTTGTAAATAATAATTAAATGACTTAGTCGTCCATACACTCTACAATGAACAAATATTAAATGCACCAGACAGTTGAAAATAATAACAAAATACAAAGGAAAACACATCAACCTAGATTTAGGTCCACACAAGATCCAATGCCACAAATTTGCATGCCTTAGAACTTAGAACGATCCCAAAGACCCCTCAAATCATGGATGCAATCTCCAATGTCCGCCCAATCCATAAACAAAAGTTGGTGAACCCCAACAACCAGTCTTTAAACAAGCACATCGAGAGCCAAACCACTCGATGAAAGACACAACCAAGAAGAACTCCACCAAACAGACACCACTGATTAATATGCTACCGATAAAGGAAACACCAAGAAACTACCACCAAGCAGTGTACCCTGAGTAGAATATCACCTAAAACAACAACACCGAGCACCACCGAGTCCAATAATGAAACAATACATCTTCCAACTGAGAACTACCACCAAAGTGACCGAGCACCTGAGGTCTCCAACTAGATTAACTGCTAAAATGCAAATCAAACCAAAACATGTTTTTGGTGACACGAGATTACCAACTACCCCAATATGCTCCTACATCACATAGGCACAACTAGAATATTGACAGAGGACCTTAGTAGATAGATAGAGAGAGAGAGAGAGCGCGCCTTAAATACTGCTCAAAGAGATATTGGTACACAACACACTTGGACCGCATATTACCAGTAAGCTTATTTCATGGTGGTGCCAGATTCTACAACTAGATTTCCTTTGTTTTCACAGATAGCTACATAGTAATAGGGTGTAGGTCCAGTACCAAGTAGATCAACGAAACCCCCACCATCTCAGCCTAGACCTGATACTGGCAATCAATCACGATGTACTGGTTATTCCACTTTTGACATGTTCTATCATAGACATGATGTATATCATTTTGATAGATCCATTGGACACATGTATGATGTATTTTATTAATTGTTGATGTTTTATATGATTATGAGATGAGATGCATCTTTAATATGCATGAGTTATAATCTTTATGAGATTTTATTGCATATGAATGTTTATTTCTTATGATATGTATGCACATGTATGGATGCATTGTTTTTACTATGATATGGATGTATGGATGCAAATGAATATGCATATGTTTACTTTCTTTTTCTTTATCTAAATATCTAAATATTAAAGTACTCAACAATAATAAGAGTTGATTGTATTCTGTCATGTTTGATTGATGTTGAGCATATGTTCACTCCTTGAAATGATGTGATATCATCCCTTCTTAGCACAATTTCCCTAAAAATAAAATAAAATGCAACCCTTCTAGAATGAAATTAACCTCCTAGAATGTAATGCATCTTCCATCTGTGTCATTAATTTATGTTTATTTCATCATTGAGCTTTATTGGACCCACTTTGATACAACCAACACGTGTACCCAAGTGACCATGTTAGAATGAATATCACTTTTTCTCAGATGCAAGTATGTACAATCATCACTGGTACGTAGGCAACCATGATAATATGAATACTACTTGTGTCATATGTTTGACTTAGTACAACCATCACTGGTAATTTCTTTATCTTGGTGATATGAATACTAATAAGTTCAGTTTTTATTTTGCACTTTGATACAAGCATCAAGATATGATAGATCATAATATCCTGAGCATCAATTGTTTCAAAAATAGGGAATGATGCATTCCACAGATAGTAAACAAATAAAATATCATATTCCTTCCTTGATCTTCTAGTACAGTGGCTCATGGAATTTGTCTAGAGATATGATAATCATCAATTAATAAGATAAAAATATTTTCTAACATAGATATTTTCTTTGGTCTCAAAGTCGGAGCCTTTCATGTAGCTATAGTTTTTTTTTATCATGGACCACTTCAAATACCGATGCACATCACAAGCATAAATAAAAGAAAACATCATGCTCCTTGTCCTTGCGTTTTAAACATTAGAGCATCATTGAAGCACTCCCGAGATATGATAAGAGAAAAAACAATAATGAACAATCAGTCATTCAAAGAAAAATATCCTGACTTCTTCCTTGTTTCTCTAGTATTGATACATCATGGAGTTACTCAAAAATCAGAATTCTTGCAAGCATACCATAGGTCTGGTCATTTATGTACTTGTCTTGTGATTGGTAGATTGGATGATTTGATCACTTGATGAAATGAGGAGTGTTAAGAAAAACTTTTGTTTGTTGATTGAAATGTAGTTGGATCAGTGGTATTGAAAAATACCTTTGTTTGGTTGGTGGTATTGAGAAATATCTTTGGTTGATTGGTGAATTTCCTCGAGTTGAAGCAATTATCCCTTTGATGAAAGATAAGATTTGATTTCAAGCCATGGTGATTAGGAATGAATTTTAGTGAGAGAAAAGGATTTTCTTTACGAGCTAGGATGATATGTAGCACATGTTACAAAATTAACAGAGCATTGATTGATAGAGCAGTTAGCTGACAAATGGTGCCTGTTTTCCATGTTTTAACCACTTGCAAAATTGCTATTTTTACTACAAAGGCGCATGTTTACCAGGTTTTCACCAAGGCAAAATTTTCTTATTTTCCAATTTTATTTAATTTTCTCTTTTTCTCCTTTTTTCATTTTTATATATTTGATTTTTTTTATGTTTCCCAAATGCTTATTTGCCTGGTTTTCACTAGGAAAACCATTTTTTAAGCTTCTTTTTCTGCTTTTTAGGATTTTTTCAGGACTTTTTCCATTGTTTTTGGATTTCTTTAGGACTTTTCCACTGTACAAATTTGACATACAATGATCTAGACATAGAACCACTTCAAATGGATGGTATTAATTGGATCAGGAAGTGTGTCTCCTTCCGTGGTGGCTAATTGATAAGCACCAAATCCAAATACTGTTGTTATGATAAAAGGCCCTAACTAGTTTAGTTAAAACTTGCCTTTATTTTCTCTATGATGTTGATTTTTGGGATTTTCATGTAGCACCAAATTTCCTACCTGAAATTCACGAGGTTTGACTTTCTTATTGTATCCTTTGGCCATTCTCTTGTAATTTCCCTACAGGCGTTCAAAAGCATCTTCATGTCTTTCAGCTAGTATTTCAAGGTGTTGCAACCTGGAGATTTTGTAGTCATCATGTGTGATCAAGCCTTGTAATGATACTCTTTAGGATAGTATTTCCATTTTCAGAGGGAGAATTATTTCTGCACCATATACCAAAGAATAAGGAGTAGCTCCTATTGGTCTTCTAATACTCATGTGATAGACCCATAAAGCCGGATTGATTTTAACTTGTCAATCTTTTCCAGAATCATTGACTGTTCTTATGAGAATCTTCAGGATGTTTTTGTCACTGGCCTCTACTTATCCATTTCCATGAGGGTCATATATGGAAGAGAAGTGTTGAGTAATCTAAATGTTTTTACAGAGTTCCTTGACATCTTTATTCTTAAAATGTTTACCATTATCTATGATGATGGGTGAAGGAATTCCATATCTGTAGATGATATAATTAAGGATAAACATAGAGACCTATTTTCCTGTGGTCGTTATCATAGGTATGAATTCTACCTATTTTTGTAAAATATTTTGTTGCTGTGATTATGAACTTATGCCCATTTGAAGAGGATGGATATATTTGGCCGATTAAGTCAAAATCCCACTACTAGAAAGGCTAGTGTGTGATAAAAGGTAACAAGTCTCATGTTGGAACATGAATCAAATTTCCATGAATTTGACACTTCTTGCAAGATTTTGAGAAATGAATAGCATATTTCTCCATTGTAGGCCAATAGTACCCTAGTTGTAAGAGTTTCTTAGCTAGAGTAAGACCATTTGAATGTGATCTACAAATACCTTCATGGACATCAAGTAATTCTTTGGTCAATTCTTCAAGTTATAAACATCTTAGTAAAGTTACATCAAAACCTCGTTCACACAAATCGTCTACTATGATTAGGTTTTTGGAGGCTTGGCGAATGAGATTTCATTTTTTATTCTTGTACAATTCTTGGGAAAAGGTGTTATGTTTAAGGTAATCAAGAATCGGTCCATAGAGAGGAGACTCACAACACACAAGTTGGCACACTAGTTTAGAGAATAGTCATAGGAAGGATAAGATAACTCTTCCACTAGGAATTCATAATCCTTTTGATTATCAAACATCTATATCAGAGATGTTAAGTTAGCCATTGCATCCACCGCTTGATTGTGTGCATGATGAATCTATTCAAATGTTAAGATGACAAAGTACATTTTCAAATCCTCAACCATGTTTTTGTATGGTAGTAATTTCTCATCCTTTGTTTGATAATCATTGTTAATCTGATTTATGATTATTTGAGAATCACCAAAGATTTACAATTATGTGATTTTCCATTCTAATGCCTTTTTTAATTCGTTGACTAAGGCTTCATATTCCACAATATTTTTGGTAGATGTAAATTAGATTTTGTATGCCTTGGGTGTTGTGTAGCCTTGTGGGGAGATGAAAAATGATTCCTTCTCTCAATCCTTATTGTGTAAAGGATCCATCAAAAAACATCTTCCATATGTGTTCTATGATTATTAGGATGGATTCATTAATAAATTCAAATGTTAAAGGATTGTCTCCTAGTAATGGTGCCTCGGTTAGCTGGTCTGCCATAATTTTTCCTTTAATGGATTTTATTTCTATGTATTCAATATCAAATTCACTGAGTATCATCACCCATTTAGCCAATCTCCCCATTAGGATTTCTTTATTAAGAAGATATTTCAAAGGATCAATTTTGGAAACCAATTTGATTGAATGTGCCATCATATAGTGTTGGAACTTTTGTGATGTGAACATGACTGCAAGATAAGCTTTCTCAATACGTTCATATTGCACTAGTGTTTTATTGATATAATATATTGCTCATTCCTTCCCATTTTCATCTTTTTTTGCTAAGAATTCCCCCAGTGAGGTATTAGTTGCTAAAAAATATAGTAATAATGGTTTTCCTACAATTTGATCCATTAGGATTGGTAGATTTTCTAGGTATTGTTTCATTTGATTGATGAATTCTCACATGCTTCATCCCATTTATGTGTAATACCTTTGTGCATAATATTGGTAAATGGTTCTGCTTTATCCGCCAATTGAGAAATGAATCTTCAGAATGACTGGAGTTTACCTTGCAAGGACCAAACCTGACTGATATTGTTTTCTGGCGGCATTTCCATGATTGCTTTTACCTTTTTTGGATCGACCTCAATTCCCTTAGCTGAGATAATGTATCCTATAAGCTTACCAGAGGTGACCTCGAATACACACTTCTTTGGATTTAATTAGAGTTTGAACTGTTCCATATGATCTACGATTGTAGCTAAATCCTTCAAATGATCCTTCCTATTGTGATATTTTCCTAGTGTATCATCAATGTAATCTTCCATGTTTTTGTGCATCATGTCATAGAAAATTATTGTCATTGCACATTGATATGTTGCTCCTACATTCTTTAGTCCAATGGGAATTATGTTCCAGCAAAATGTTCCCCATGGACATGTAAAAGCCATTTTTTCTTGATCTTCAAGAGCAATCTTAATTTGGTTATAACCTAAGAACCCATCCATTAGTGATAACATCTTGCATCCTGCTATGAGATCCACAATGACATCGATGCTTGGTAATGGGAAATTGTGTTTTGGACATGTTGTGTTTACATCACAAAAATCTATGCACACTCTGATAGATTTGTCATGTTTTGATACTGGAACAATGTTGTATATCCACATTGCATATGTAATGGCTTTGATAAATCCTTCTTTTAATATCTTTTTCAATTTTTCTTTCACCAATAGTGCAATATGAGGATGCATTTTTCTTAGCCTTTGCTTAACAGGCTTTATTCCTAGAGCCATAGATAAGTGATGCATGATTAGATCGGGATATAATCTTGGCATATCATAATAAGACCATACAAAATTAATCTTCTTTTGTTTGAAAAACTTGTGAATTCTTGTTTCTCCTCGACAGATAAGGACTGAGCAATGTGTATGATATGTGGTTTTTCTTCTATGCCAAGATTGATTGGTTGAGTAGGTTCTATGAGAAAAAGAGACCATTCATGAGAGTGGTCTCATAAAATATCAAATTTCTCATCCTCTAGCACCTCAGTAAGGTTTTCACTATCAGATTAGTCTATTTTTCTTTTTTTGTGATCTGAGACTGCAGTAGAATGGTTTTCACCCTCAGGTATTTTATTTTTTTATTTTGCAACTGGAAAACTTTGTTATGTATGTAGAGCCTAATCAGACTTAGTTTCTTTCAGTGTGGTCTCCCCCCCAGACATATCTATTTGGGCCACATGCTCAGGGTCAAGCGGCAGAGCCCTTGCGGGGTCCTGGGGTAGCCATTGATTTTCTATTAGTCGGAGCATTTTTTGCCCTAATTAGGTTAGGTCAAATATGCTTGTGAAAAGGGCTTAGGGTTTCAAGATTTCATTGTATGAGGGATTTTCATACCTTCCTCTGATGGGATTGAGTTGCAAGTTTCAGATTGTAATTGCTGGATAATAATAAAGATATTGGACTCACTGTTGGTGGACATAGCCCAGGGATTGGGTGAACCACATTAAACCTCTGTGTCATTTGTGTTCTCTTACGTGTTTATATTTGCATTTTTCTGCTTATTATTCAAACAAACTTGATATCCCCACTCATGTTAGAGTCACTAGTGAAATTCATTACAAGTTCTACCTCATTTAAATAACAAGCTATGGCATGGTCATTAAAAAACATGGGTATATCCAGAGGTTTAGATAAGGTCCAGTCAATAAGTTCAGGATGGATTAGGTGTATGTTTTCATTAGGGTTGGCTTCAACTATTTCAAGATTCAGATTGAATTATTCTCATAGCTTTCAAATGTATCGATGAGGTCTATAACAAATTTTTCCTAAACATCATTTAGATCATGAAAGAATCTCACTATTCTCACTCGTCATCATTAATATTGTGTGAACCAAATTCAAAGGTTTGTACACCTGATCTTTGTCCCTCTTCTCTTTTTCTTATCCACTTTGTTAGAATTTTTTTTTTCCAATAGTCTGTGAAACTCTTGTGGTGTTATCAAGGTTCCCATGTCAGCATCAATTATATTGGGGATCACCACATTAGCAAAGTCAGTAACAATATTTGTATTATGAGTAGTGTTAGAAATTTTTCCTCTTTTGTGTTGAGTTGTTTATTGATGAATAACATCTATTTCAATATCCATAGTGTGGCGTCAGAGAATGAGTCCCATTCATATTCATTAGAATCTGTCTCAACCTCACATGGAAATTCTAAAACATGAGTGATTGTGACTAGCTTCCCCCATTTAGGATGACTACTTTCTTGTTCATTTATTTCTGCATCAGAGATCTATCCTTGAGAATTATTTTGGTTATCCTTAAGTATTTAAATAGTTAATTTTTGTGTGAATATTTATTCCTTGGTCTTAGTTTCTTGATTCCTCCAAAATGAAGGAATGTAGAGTTCTCCTTGATGATGAGGATTTTATTCATGGATATGTAACAGTCTTTCATAGGATTTAGGGATAATCTCTATTTCCTCTTTAGATTCTTCATGTTCCTCATCAAAAATTGGGCCTTCCTAAATGAGTGGTATCTATGCTTCCTCTTTGTACCCTATGCCTATTTTATCTTTTAGATCTTTGAATTATGTAATAATTGGCTTGACGAGACCTTCTATATTCTTCCCGAAGGGTCCTTGTTCTTGGTATCCCATTTTTTGCATGATATGAAGACCGCATCCATATCATTGAGTTGGGATATGGACATGTTTAATGTCTTTATGAGATTCATCTTTTTCCTTATATAACCATTTCAATGCCTCATTGCCTTCCATCTCCTCCACCACTAATTTGTCTCTTACACACAGTTTGTTATAGATAGTTTTTGGTTGAGGATTTGTTTCCATTGTAACGATGAAGGTCTTCCTTGTGATCTTGGTAAGAGAGTTAATATTGTTACTGAAAGTAGTTAATCTACTTTATATTCACCAATCGTATTATCTTGCAACTTTAGTTTCTTTTCAAATCCACGTAGCATAGATATTGTTGAGCTTTCTGGAAGTTGTGTTTTGGTAGCTTCTCAGTTATGTGGGACCATCCTTTTGTTTGATTAATGAACATTATTATAGGATTTAAAATAGCTTGTTTCTTCTTGGATAGTGATCTCTTCTCCATTATAAGGAAATTTCAAGCATTGATAAAAAAATTTGAAGGCACAGCTTGCATCTCATGTATCCAAGGTCTTCCCAAGAGAATATTATATGATAGGTTAAGATCTAACACTTAGAATACTACATTTATCTCTATGGTCCCCACTCTAATAGGAAATATTACCAACCCTTTAGATGATCTTTCTTCATCATCATATGCTTTAATGGTTATCTTATTTTTAGGTTCAATATCTTCATCTAAAAATCTCAATGCTTTGATCAAACCTAGAGTATAGATGTTTAATATTTCCCTTTCGTCTCTCAATGCTCATTTCATGTGATGTTTATGGATTAGCACTTATATATACAGAGGCAAATTGTTTGGGTGACTTATAGCATTGGTATATTCCTCTAAGAATGATAGGTAGTGAGGTGTGTTCAGGTGTCTAACCATGGCTTGAAATTTATCCACATCTAGATTATTGGGAACATTTGTTTCAACCATAGCTTTTTCCAAAAGAAAAAAATTGATGGAGAAATTTTAAGCAGTTGAAGTATAGAGATTTGCATAGGGGTTCTCTACAATTGATCAACCAAAATGTAATTAAATGAGGAAGATGATGAAGCTTGTTTGGTTGAGGTTAGTTTTGATTATATAGGCAACTTTGAAGAATCTCCTTTCAATTTCACTTTAGCTTGAGTCTTCGTTACTGTGCTAGTGGACTTAGCCTTTTGTTTGTCTTTGATTATTAGCACATTGATGTGTTGTTTCAACATGTTGATAGTTTTTTTGTGTGAATAAGAATAATTCACCTGATTGCCCTTGGCATTGGATGATTCTCCTTTCTCACAATTAGGAAAAGGTATCTTAAATTTTGTATGATCTTCATTTGTCTTTTGTCCATCCACCATAATGATCTCGTTGTCTACTAAGTCTTGTAGCAAATTTTTGAGTTTCATGCACTCATTCTCACTATGACCCTTTTTTCAATGATACTCACAACAATGAACATCATTCAACCATTTTGGTTTAACAAGTGGTTCATATGGTCTTTCTTCTGGTAGTGTAATAACCTTGTGAGATATAAGATTGTGTAACGCTGATTCAAGAGACTGTCCAAGAGGCATAAATATCCACTTAGGACCATTCATAAAATTTGGCTTTGATTGATTGGATTATTTATTAATTCACACATTTGATTTAGTATTAGGATCCTTTTAAGGATTAGTAGTAGAGAGATTGAATGTTGGCTGCTTCGATTTAGATTTTATGCTTCTACTACCCCATCATTGACAACATTCTAATTTTTGTTCCAATACTTTGATTTGTCTTGGTTTCCATTAGTATTAGTATTATAATGTCCCTTGAATTCTTTATAGATTTTAATCTCTCCTTCCCTAAGCAAGGTATCTTCAATTTTAACTCCCATCTCAATGACTTTATTGAATGTTGGAATGCATTGTAATTGAAGGTAGTGATTCATTTCTATTACAAAATTGTTTACAAAAATGTCCATCTTTTTCTATTTTGGGAATCAAACAAGGATATCTTGCAAATATCTTCCTCCATCTCTACAAGAATGATAAAAAAATTTCTCCAATATGTTTCATGGTGTTACATAGATTGATCATTGTAATAGGATGTTGAATATTGTATGAGTAATTTTTCATGAATCCATCTATTAACTCTTGAAAAGTTTTAATTCCATAAGGTAGTTTGGAGAATCATTATGTTGCTTATCCACTTAAGCTACAAGGAAACAATCTCATCAGTTATGTCTTTTCATGAATAACTCCATACTAAGAGTATAAAACTCTCATATATAATCTTGAGGATATGTAACTCTTGTATACTTCTTGTACTTTGTCATATCCACATTGGGTGGAAATGGCGGCATGTGTAGACTATGATCAAAAGGCATAGGACAAAGTGTGTTTAGTTAATATTTCTTTATAATAAGGTCCTTTTCCTTCTTCATGTCTATGATTTGAGTTTGTAACTCCTCAACTTGTTTGATAAGAGTAGCCATAGGATTTTCCTCTTCATGTGTTTTAAGTTGTTCTATACTAAAACCTTGAGGCAATTTGATTCCCATAGAGGCTAGATGTATGAAATACTTCTCTTTATCAGTCATTAGGACTTTGTTCATGATATTTTGAAACCTTGGGTCTTGTTGGACTTTATGAATGTATCCTTTGGTTATCTCTTCTTCATTGTTAGTATTATCATATTGAGCCCACTAGTTCTCAATTCCATCCATGTTGTTATTACCAGTTTGAGATTCGGGATCAATAGTTTGATTAGATATAAATGGATTTCGATCCTGATCTAGTTGTTCTTCCAGTATGATTCTTGTTCGAGGGATATTTTTATTATCAATTTGTTCAAATCGACCACTTCTTGTCCACACCATGTAAGATTGGAAGATGCTTGATTTGAAAATATGATCAATATATCACCTATAGTTTCAATGTTTTATAAACTAGCTTAGCAATTGGTCAAAGTTTGATGAAAAGTGTTAATATAGAATAGATGATGTTTGAGATCTTTGATGAAGGTTATATTTACCTTAATAGTGATCTCCAAACAAGAAATGTTGATACAACCAATTGAGATTAGTGCTAAGTTGTTGAAATAAAGAGCAGTTGGATTGATCTTCTAAACCAAGGTTTGATGTTATGCACTTTAAATGTTTGCAGTAGAAATAGAATTTTCCAAGAATTTCCCCAAAAATGAGCTTATTTTGGTAGAAATGGTACATAAATAACCTTTTCTTTGACCAACAATGAGAAAAGGACCAAAGACAACATTTTAGGACCCGCATTTTTATGCAAAGGACAACTTTGTGAGAATCTGTATCTAGGTGACAATCAACAATTTGCAAGGTTTCCAACATTTTAGGTTTGTTATAGGTGTTTTTAAATGTTCAATTATGGATACACACATGCAAAGAAAAATGATTTTGTCTCATTTTGAAAGGACTTGTTTTTTTAGAATTTTCACGTGATTAGGTTTATAGCTGCAAACACACCTTTCCCTATAGAATTGGCATAGCATGAAAATATTAGCTCATAGACTCAAGTAAACACTCAAAAGATAATCAGAATATGGACATCACCAAGCATGCAATGTCTCCAGTCATGATGTCCTATTATACAACTCCAAACGCTAGTGAGGGCACAAAATGATGAGAATCTTGGGGAAATTACTATTTTCCTTTCACAAAGATTATCACATTTCAAGGGTAAATTGGGTGGCTTCTATGCTATAGATTCTAGTATGGATATCCATTCGGTTGTATCCTTTGTGTCTACATAAGAGCGATTGAGACGCATAGTCCCACAGAGTGTCTTGGAAAAAGCAGTCATGTAAATGGGATTGAGACCATTAGGCCCTACTTTGTGTTAGACTTGAGCTGAGTATAATCTCAAATGACATCCGAAACCCAAGGCTTTCACCCCAAAGAGTAAATTTTTTTAACATGAGTTTGAGTGGTGTGGCTCACACCTCGTTCTCACGTGGGTCATTCCCAGGAGATTCTTTCCTCAACTGGCGAACCCATCTAAAGGTAAAAACCAGTAAAGAGGATTGGCAAGTTAGGAGTCTAGATTTCTTACTCTTCATGAGGAAGAAGAGAATACTCTCCTATCCTTGTCATTTTCTCCTGTCAAACACACAAAACAAGGTTATTTTTTACAAATTTCTATTCAAAGCTTAATTGGATGTTTGAGTTTCTGATTTTCCATGAACGAAAAAGACCATAATTCTCTTATCAATTTAATAATTGGAGATAAATTCAATTTAAGTGCCTAAAAATTACTAATCAAGCATAAATTTTGATCACTTTTTGCAAAGGTAACCTTCATTTACACTCATTAGTAGTTTTTCATGTTTTACTCTACTTCTTTCACCAAGGTATCTTTGGCATGTGTTTTCCAAAAACTTGTTAGGCTGTCTAAAAAGATAAAATTATAAAAAAAATAACAAGTTAGTATATTAGTATCCAAAAAAATTTAACGTGAGTTCGAGTGGTGTGGCTCACACCTCATTCTCACTTGGGTCATTCCCGGGAGATTTTTTCCTCAACTGATAGGCCTATCTAAAGGTAAAAAGAAGTAAAGAGAATTGGAGACTTAGGAGTCTAGATTTTTTATTCTTCATGAGGAAGATTAGCATACTCTCATATCCACGTCTTTTTCTCCTATCAAACACACAAAACAAGGTTCTTTCCCACAAATTTCTATTTAGAGATTAATTTGATGTTTGAGTTTCTGATTTTCCATGAAGGAAAAGAGCATCATTCTCTAATAAATTTAAGAATTGGAGATAAATTCAATTTAAGTGCCTAAAAATCACTAATCAAGCATAAAGTTTGATCAATTTGTGCAAATGTAAACTCCATTTACACTCGTTAGTATATTTGCATGTTTTACTCCACTTCTTTCACCAAGGTATCTTTGGCATGCATTTTGCAAAAACTTGTTAGGATGTCTCAAATGATAAATCATAAAAAACATAACAAGTTTGCTGATTAGTATCCAAATTTTTAGAAACATACTGTGCTTTTTGTTCTTGTGTTTGCAGATGAAAAAATAGTAACCCAGGACGCAATTTCCCAAAAATGATGAAAGAATTATTGTAGACAACTAAATATCCATAAAACACTGAAAGATTTATCGAAAATAATGTAATTTATCAGAAACGATGAAATAGTTGCCAAAAATGAATAAAGGCAGAATGGATACCTCCTAGAAATGTTGAAAGGGGGTTGGAAAAAGAATATATAATCCCCTAAAACAATGAAAGATCTCCCAGAGATGATAAAAGGTTATCAGAGATGATGAAGTATTTCCCAAAAATGTCATTCTGCAGTGTTATTTGTTGACTTCACAAGATAGAGAGAAGAATTCATGAAAATGAGGCTTCAAGACCCAAGGTGGGCACCCAAAATATGATGTGTAAATGTTTTACCTACAAGAATCTGGACACAATCACTCAATAAGACATTAGATCAACATGTTAGTATCAAAATTGAACCAAATAACATACTAAAAGCATCCTATTTCTTCCTACATAGAATATTCACATGAATTTAAAAAATTGTTCTCATTTTAAGAATGAATTCATAGTGAATTTATAATCTAGGATTGAATATTCATAAATAAAATGCCAAAAATTCATATACAATTTCTCAATTATGCTTCATTAGTTCCTCAATGCATGAAATTGAAACAATTGAATTGAAGAACAATGAGCTAGATTATGCTAGAAATGAAATTGTCATTAGTTAGCTACTTTAATAACACTATTCACCTATGAAATGAGCTTAGAAGGGATACATTTTATAGATTTTCCTTGGAGGGAAAAGGGAAATTCAAATTTGAATTTGAATTTGATGGTTGAGATTGACTCATGAGGAAGGGGTGAGATTAATCCCTTGAGTGATCAATGTGATTTTCCTCTTTGGTCAATGAATTGACTTTGAGGCCAAGTGGAGGAATATAAATGATTGAATTAATTAATATCCTCAGCCATGTATTTTTTTTTTTAAATTAAATTAAATGACTAGGATTAATTAATGAATTAATGCCTCTTGGTGAGTTATCTTTGATGTTTGATTCTGGCTTAATTATATAATTAAACCGATCTAGTTAAATTACATAATTATGATTAATCTTGAATTTGACGCCTTGGTTAGGACTTAGGGCATTTGATTTCAGATAAGGGCCCCTAATTATATCGGGCCATTTTTAGGTGTTTACACTCCCTATTCATCCATTTTATTTCTAAATACCCATTTAGTTCCAATCAAATTTTTATCTACCAGTCAGGGTACTAGAGTCCAAGTTTCATTCTTCTCTATCTGTTCTATCTCTTCTCTCATTGCATTCATCCAATCATCATCTTGTAGTGCATCCTTAACAGTTCTAGGCTCAAACTTAGAAAGTAAGTGCTCTCACTAGCTTTCCTTCTAGTTAATACTTCAACATTCTTATCTCCAATTATTTTCTCAAAAGAGTGATTTAACTTAACATACCTTGGTAAGGTAGGCTTAGATCTATGTTCCTCAACTTCATTCCCAACAGGTGTATCATCCTTTGCTTGTTCTTCTTTTCTTTGTTCATTTTGTTCAGCAGGTTAATCTTTCATCACCGGTTGCATATATGTTATTCCATTGTGATCTTCATGTTTCCTCTTTCTTGCTTCATCATTTTCATCATAAAATTCATCCACTTTTACATTATCACTCTTAATGATCATATTTGTCTTCTTGTTTAAACACTTGTAGGCTTTACTCTTAGATGAATACCCCAAAAATATTCCTTCATCACTTTTAGCTTTAAACATTCCTATGTTTTCATCCTTCTTAATAAAGAATCTACTACCAAAGATGTTGAAATAACTTAAATTAGGAGTGTGTCCATACCATAGTTTATAAGGTGTCTTTCCTATTTATTTCTTGATCAAAAGTTTGTTCAAATTGAATACAATAGTGCTAACAAATTCTCTCCAAAAAATTTGTGCAACACCCTTTTGTATCATCAAAGTCCTAGCATATTCAACCACTAGTCTGTTTCCTTTTTCATCTATTCCATTCTACTGTGATGTCCTAGGAGTAGACATTTGTCTTTTAATCCCTTATTCTTCACAATAGGAAACAAATTCATGTGATGTAAATTCTCCACCTCTATCTGACCTTAAGTATTTTAAGCTCCTACCGGTTTCATTTTCCACCCTTTCTTTGTAAATCTTGAACATATGAAAAGCTTATGATTTCTCTTTAAGAAACACAACCCACATCATCCTTGAATAGTCATCAAAGAAAAACATAAAGTACTTATCTCCATAATAACTTTGAGCTCTCATAGGACCACATAAATCATTATGCACCAAATCAAGTATATTAGCACATGTGTAGCCTTTAATATTGAATGTAGAATTAGTAAGCCCCTTAAATTGACAATCTTTACAAAAAACATTATTAGGTTTCACAAGGTAGGGTAGACCTCTAACAACTTATTTTTACTGACTTTGATCAGGTTATCAAAATTAAAATAACAAAACCTCTTATGCCACAACCAACTATCTTCTACTTTTCCAATCAAGCATTTCTTAACAGATGGATTTAAGTATAATAAGTTACCTCATGTCAATCCTCCAGTAGAAATCAAATTTCCTTGTTTTCTCTTTATCTTTCATATTCTTTCACTGAATTCTAGATCAAATCCTTTTTTATTTAATTGAGAAACACTCAACGGGTTGTAGTTCAGTCTTGATACCCAATTGACATCATCACAATTTGTATTATCATTAAGTGCTATAGTGCCTTTACCTTTTTCCATACAAGGGATGACATTACCAAACTTAATTGATCCTCCATCAAATTCTTTAGGCTTAATGAATTTACTCTTGTCATCGGTAATGTTATGTGTGCAGACACTGTCAATAATCCACTTCTCACTCCTATTTGTAGTTGATATCAATGCAGTCTCACTACCTTCTATCTTATCTTCCTTCACATCAACAGAGAAAATCTCCTCAGTATTATCATCATCTGATTCATCATCTGTAACACCTTCCTCTGCTAGATAACATGCTTTCTTTCCTTCATCCTTGTATCTCTTTTTCTTTTCTTTCTTATTGTTCTCAGGGTTCCTTCATGCAATATGTCCAATCTTACTACATGCAGAGCATTTCAAGGGTCATTTTCCTTTATACTTTCCCTTTCCACTAGGTAACCTTCTAGCAAACAAAGATTCCAAATCCTCTTGTTCTTTTTCCTCAGATATGATATCACTAATATTACTTCCATAAGATACTAAAGTAGTTTCACTAGTAGGCTTAGAATTCCTTCTAGAGTTTATATGGGCATTAAATGATGCATCAGTTCTAGGCATGTTATTATCATAATTGGTCAATTCAAAGGCAATTTACTTTCCAACCACAAAATCAACAGTAACCAGTATAGTCCCTAAATACCTTACTTCTTTTATAGAAGAAACTCTAATTACATAATGTGGCAATAAAGTTCTCAAGATTTTTCTTACCACTTCATCTTCAGTGATGGCTCCACCTAATCCTTTGATTGTATTCACTACCTCCTTGATTCTCAAACTATATTTCTCAATGTTCTCTCCTTTAGTCATCCTTGTGTCATCAAATTTTCTCTTTAATTTGTCTACCTTAGCTTTTTGCACATGTGAATCTCCTTCACAGATTTTTTTCAAATTCTCCTGCATATCTTGCGTAGTTTCAATATCTTGTACATTGATAGGGTACTTGCTACTGATTCCATAGTTGTAGTTTACTCTTGTTTTGTCTTAAACTTATCGGTTAAAAGGGTTCCATTAGAGAGAACATATCGTGTAGTCACATGATCCCAGTATTGACCACCCATTCCTTTCAGCTGCAACTTCATCCTTCCACACCATACTGTGTAATTATCCTTGTTGAACATAGGACCTTCCTTCCTCATCATCTTGTCAGGATCTTTGGCTCAAGCTATTAAGCTTCTTCTCCAAGGACCAAATCTTTGATATCAATTGTTAACCATACTACGATGAGATTACTAAGAGTGGGGGGGGTGAATCAGTAATCTACTGATTTGAACATTAAACACTTTTCACTTATCCATCAAAGAAACAACTCAACAATCAGGTGTGAATTTGCAACCATAAAACATCCAACACAAAGACACAAGATTTTTGGTATCGTAGAAACCCAAATTAGGGAAAAACCATGATGGGGATGGCACCCACTGTTAGGAATAATAGTCCAGAATCACAACTGAGAGGGAGGGGGTGAATCAGTTGTGATACAGATTATTAAAGTTTATAAACCAAATCCACAATGCAAATGATAACACAATAAATGCCAACACAATAACACAATCATTGTTGTCGAGGAAACCCTATTGAAGGTAAAATTCTGGTGGGAATTAGCACCCAAAAATGATGTACTAATAGTATAGTATCCATGTTAAAATATTTAACCTTGTTAGGAGCTTATTACAACATTACAATACATAGTCCTTGTTAAAGGACAGACCCTGTTAGGAGTCAAGAGTAACAATGGGCTCACTACCTAGGCACACTACACAAAGAAGGTTAAATCCACCCTGAAGGATTAACAATCCGAATAAGTGTATATCAGAAATATACAATCCAGTGAACTATCTGATAGTAACTATCTTTTCTTGGTCAGTTCCAATGAAGTATTATAATCACAAACTCTTCTCTACATCTAGCAGCCAATCAAGCTTCGTAGCTTTCACACTTCTCTACCTTTCAATTACCTTCTCATCATTCCACTCTCACATCTTTTCAAAAGAAAAGATCTCACATACATACCCTATTACAATAATTGATTAGGTCAGCCAATTAAGCTTTCCCAATATACATATAATTATTTATCCCCTTGCTAAGATACACAAGGTACCTAAAACAAGTAAACATCAATTACATTACATTAGATATACTCCAAGATCTATAATTCATGCTCACAATTCATAATACACGCTACATCTCTAAATTTGGCCAAAAAATAGGTCTTCTCCATAATACATGCCACAGCTCACATCACCAAAAATATCATGACTATCAATCAACAATGAACATTCCTTAATGTGTCTTGTTTCATCCCTTAAGATTGCATAACCTGAATCATCTTCACCTGTAAGATATACCCAAAATATAGAGACATGCTCTGTCAAGCATCACTATCATAGTCCAAAAAACAGTATTCACTAAAACATCTATAACATCTCTAATATGAAATATTAATCCAAGTGACCTTAGGAATAAGGTCATCACACATCCTTATTCATATCCTTATCTTTGATTGTTCTGATTCATTCGTACAGTGTCCGTACACTTTTGTCAGTCATCATATAATAGTAATAAGCAGTATGTTCTCTCCACAGAAACATATGTTGACATCAGTGACAAAAAATGAATACCAAGGGCATCAGTAGTACCCAAATATGATATCATCCAAGACCCACAAATTTGTATTAGATTCTCAAGTATGCCCTGTGAAATTCTTTACCGTGTTAAAGGAAGTGAACAATACATGATAAAATGTAACCTTGTGAGAGGTAGCCTTGTGAAAGGACTTAGAACACTTATTACAGTGCCACCATACAAGATTTACAATACAATAAAGATATGTCAAGACCTACCTCACTCGAGGATTTCCAGAACTCTGTTGTATCTGTCAGGAAACAAAAAGTAAGAATGATCTATGAAATAGAAACATCATTTGCTTGATCAGATCCTTTGTAGCTCAAACAAAATTCTTCACATTATTCTCTAACACTTGGTTTTACTGCACCCTATGTCTCTTCTTCATTCTTCACCGACACACGATCAAAACCCTATTCACCGTCATCTTTTTCTTGTATATATTTCTTTCCTTTTCTCTTAGGTTTTCACTGTCATAGAAAACTCTAAAATGTAATTACCTTTCCAATCTAACCATACTCTTGGCTTCATATCATATATCTCTATGTCCAATTTGAAATTGACTGACCATTCCTTTCCATTTTCATATTTAATCGAGAAACTAAATTATTTCATCAAGTATTTTCCTTCATGACCAATTAGCTTGCTCAAATCATCTTTACATGCTCATCTCAATGATATAACCATTAAATAATTGTTTCTAGTTTTCCATGCACATTCTCTAATGAATCTTGACCAATAATATTTGACTATGATGATGAATTAAATCACCAATACCAATCAAATTGTTAGCCATTTATAAACTTAACACTTTTTAAGTATCATTGTTTATCCTTTGAAATATCTCATATCTTTTCTCAAAATGAATCATGGTTGTAGGATTAGTATCTAGAAACTTCAGGTAACCTCCAAAAAACAACTGAACACAAAAACAATCAAACACATAACCATAGTGATAGAATCATCTTAATCCTGTTAATTTTTGTTTTAACAATTTCACTTTCTCTGATTAGCTTCACTAAATTTGTCTCATCGGTCATCACAACAAGTTAAGATTCTACATGTACCATCCAAACCTGTTTCCAAACACTTCTATAGAACAATACCTTCACATATTTCCATTAGCATGATGTATTCCACGATCATCATAAACAACTCATAAAGTTAATAGTTGGCATCAATGACAATATCATAATTGATCATTTCTCAACCATACATGTCATGTCTCATCATCAAACCATGCTCTAAACTATTTTACCTTACACATACGATCAACCTCTTCCTTCACTTCATTGATCTGCATCATTTATGTCAAGAATATGTGTGTGTGTGTGTGTGTGTGCGTGCGTGCGTGCGTGCGTGCGTGCGTGTGTGTGTGTGTGTGTGTGTGTGTACATACATATATATACATATATGTACATATACATACACATATACATGTATATATGTATATATATTTGTATATATATACATATATATACATACATATATATGTATATATATATACATAGATATTTTAGGATTAAGTAATACTAAGAGGGCGTTGAATTAGTATTACAACACTTTAAATTAAACTTAAACCAATTCCACATAAACCATATGATTTCTGAAATGAAAAGAACACACAACTCATTACACCATTATTCATTGTCGAGGAAACCCTAGCCAAGGGAAAACCCCAGTGGGGATGGTATCCACAAGCATGCACTAAAGTATAATTTCCCTGTTAGGAGACCTAGCCCTGTTAGGAGATTAATATTACAAAGTACATTTCCGTTTTAAAGGAATAACAACCCTGTTAAAGGTATACAACACCCTGTTAGGGGTACACTGAGCTTACAACTCTTACAATCAATACTCCAGAAAAGTATTCTCAAAAATGATCAAAACAAGCATCACTAATGCTTAGATATTTCTAGTTATAGCTCTCTATCAATCTCTAATCTAGCATTTGTCATCCCACATATCCATCCATATTCCATATATCTCATCTATATACTCACTTTACAAAATGTTCTTCTTATATATATGCATTAAATCTTCTGGTTGGCTTCCAATTATACTACAAAAATAAATAAATACTTAAACAAAAAGTAAATATAATGTCGGCGCTCTTGTATTACCAAAGTATAGGTAATTTACAATACCAATCCAACTTAGCATAATTAGATTCCATCACATGCTCCCTCAATCATCGCAATTGTTCAACTTCTCTATTATACTGCTTTGTTGTCTTTGCATGTCTTCAAATCACTCTAACTCACTGTAATCATCACCAAAACCAAATCTATCTTAACTGTAGGTCATATATACATCTTAGTATCTTCCTCTAATCTTTCTAGTCATCAAACATCATACTTGATCTTCACTATCCAAAACAATGTTGTTATACTTTGTATTTTTCTTTCTATACTTAGTTGATTTCATAACTGAATCTCCAAAACTATTCTTAACTTGATCATACTATTAGATGTGTTTCCATAAATGACAACCATTAAGTGTCTCATATCATCCCAAAAACATCACTTTCCAACAATCTCTCCCTTTGGTATTGATGGCAACACTTATCAAAAAAATTGACAAAGTGTTCCAACACAAATTGTCTTCTCTTTTTCTCTTCTCTTCTCCTTTTTTCATTTTTCTCTTCTCTCATATCCTCCTTTGACAACAATGGCAAAGGTGTACAAAATTTACAAAAATGTAGGATTTAGTGCTTGCTCACCAGTTTAAGAATATCTTGAAAGGAATCTTCCGATATCTTCACTTATGCATTCCATGACTCAACCAATAACTGACTGACAATAATCCATTCAGTGCATAGGATGATTTATCTGCTACTTTTAACTCTATGGGAATAGAATTTGTCAATGATTTAGCAGTCTTCTCCATATCAGATAGATGTACTTCAAGAATTGATAGCTTAGGAGTGATTAGACTCTTCAACAAACCAAATCTAGTACTCTCCCTTTCTCTATATCCTATACATTCAAATTATCAAGAATCTTTGTTACCTCTTTGACCATCTCTATTATATATTGTGAGGAGGTTTTATAATTTTCCATCATGTTGTTCAAAGTATTCCTTTCCTTTGAAAATAATGTCTTCAATATTCTGAATGTGTCTGATAGGGTTCATACAATAGTTGAATGGCTTTTTTCCATGTGTAACAAAACTTTTGGCCTTTCAAGTAGCTGATCTCAGAATGCCCAAGTCCCTTGAAATAGACCAGCATACTTCCTTTAAATTCTTCTCTAGATAGCTTATCTCTATGTTCTCTTCAGTGATCTTCACTAAGGACTCATAGTGACCATCAAAATCATCTAGTGCCATTTTTATATTCTCTGCATCATCTTTACTTTGAAAAAAAATAGGGACTGGAAGCAGTTTACTCAAAGTATCAATTGCTCTAGTAATTACCTTAGTCAATTTTTCTCCTTTCTGCTTAGATCTTTCTTTTTCCTTTGTGAATGCGATGAAAGATAGTCTCATTAGTTCATCCTCATCCATACCGTCAACATCTGTTCTCACAGATCTGTCCTTACTTGCCAATAATATAATAGAAGATTTTTCAATTTCAAATTTCACTTCAACTCTTGCCTCTTCTTCTTTTATTGTGTCTATCTCAATTGCCACGTTATTGTCAATATTCCCTTCAAATGGATCTATCTCGTCATCTGAAGTGTCAAGGGTCACAGGCACACCAGAAACATAAAAATATGGTTGCATGTCAACTTTTCTCTTCTCAACAATTACCTCAACTGTATAGAGCTCTCTCCAATTCCCAAAGGTGTAGGAATAGCAGATGTAGGAGGTGGAGTCTTCTCAGGAATATTACTCATAAGTATTTGATCCAATGCCTTCTGAGTCTCCTCTATGACTTATTCATATTTCCTACCCATAATTTTCACTAATCTTGGCTTGGTTCTTAGAAAAGGTTTGAGTGTTTCAAATATTCTTTCTCTCTCTTGTACAGAAACTACTAGCAACATATCCTCAATAGTTTGATTTCTAATAGCCTCATCTTCAATATGTGCAATTTTTTTTCTAATCTCTAGTTTTCCATACAGCTCCTTAGGTATACTGCCCTCTATCTCTAGTACATTCTTCTTGAAAACAAGTAAATAGTTTATCACTATGTCCTCAATTACTAGTTTGTCATATTCCTCATACCTTTCATAATATTTGTTCATTGAAAAAAACTTTCCTTTATCAATAGCTCTTTTCTCTAACATCTTTATATCAGGTTTCCATATATGTCTGTCACTTGTGGTCTCTTTCTCAACTTTATTTTCTTCTACCTCTTCAGTCCTCTGCTTCTTAAGAGGTTAGTCTAGTATAGTGGACCTAGTGTTTCTCTAAGGAACAATCTTTTCTTCTTGTTAAGTCTTCTATGGTGGTGAGAGTGTAGTCGCATCAATAATAGTAGCAAGTGGACTGACTACTTGCTCAATCTCTGGAGGTAGAAGGGTTGCAGTAGCAGTACTTACCAACCCATAAGATCTCTCTGCTATCTTCTTCCTTACTTCTCTCATCTCTTCTTTAGTAATTCCTACCTTAACTACACAATCATCAATTATATTCTCCACTCTTCTTTTCCTTAAGCCTCAAGTCTTCTCTTCTTTGACTTTAGCTGATTTCTCTTCATATGTGCCCCATCTCTCCTTAGATGTATCAACTTCAAATTCTAAGATATGTTCAATTTTCTTAACTAAAACTTCTGAACTGGTTTCAAAACCCATAGGGTAACACCATTTATTTCTTGGTACAACTACCTCAAAATATACACATTCAGTTTCAACTATGAAATAGATTTTATCCTTATATCTCTCAACCAACTTGTCATGCCCCAAAATCTGGGCACTAAAAACTTAACCAAAAGAACATAAATTTCTCTTTAATACTGCTAAGTTAACTATAGGAGATGAAACCTCTTCTACACCTGTGCAAATCACATATTTAATTAATTGATAGTTTATTCAACAATATTAATATATAGCTTTAACATTTTCTTATTTACTTTACTAGATCGTTAACAAGACTATTTCTGAAGTAAACAATAATGCAAATTATTGATACAAGCATATAGAACAAGTTTTCTTTTATTTGGAATGTTAAGAAGAATATAATTTATATCTACTATACATTAATGAAACATCTACGAAGCTGTTTGGAGACGACGTTAGTACAATAATTTTAAGCAAAAATTCTTTTCTAATTGATACAATTATTAAATACATCTTTGGAATACATAAGTGACTTAATTACAATGGAATTACAAATTTGCAATCTCCTTTAAACATTTCAAGAAAAAAATTTAAAATAGAAAGTGATTATGAGAATGGGATCACAACCAAGACACCAAGACTTTAGCAATACTTTCAGAAGCTTCCTTTGAACCTATAAGAACATCAAGGTTGACCATGGAGGCTCACCTCCCAACCTAGGCCTTTGCAAGGCCACCCCCGAGCTAGGGGATCCAGAAATGAAGGGGAGACATACATACAAACAAGTATTCACAATATCGAAACCAACAATAATTCATCAAGAAATTCCCTCCCAAGGTTTAACAAAAAGAAGGTCTCCAAGAAACCTTCTCCAAAAGTGGGGTGATAGTGTACTAGCCCAGGAGGAGAAATCCAATAATACAAAATATGTACACTATAAATGGGCCACACATGGACTCACGAACAGATTTCTACCCTTCACCTCCATGCCCTTCAACGACAACTGGAGTAAATTTACCTTTCTTTCACAAAACAAGTTATGGCTTCAAGCCTTCCAATTTATTATGAAC